>CM053789.1:837100572-837283072 GCA_028749045.1 Cupressus sempervirens | reverse complement strand
ATGTTTTGAATAACTTGTTTTAAGAATAGGTAATTGTGACAATTATGAGGAGCCAATATTAAGTATCTACATAATTACATAATTTAGGGTGTTAATTCTTACAAATTAGTTTTGTATTTCATATCCTCACACTCATTGTCATTTCAAATCATTGTCTCAATAATACAAAAATTAATAATCAAAATATTTCACCATACTAATATCATGACATGCTAATTATTACTAATGAATTATTCCTCTCTAAAATCTATGATATATATATATATATATATATATATATATATATATATAGCCATTTATGTTCTAATCATATTGATTTACTTTGTTACAAAATTATAAAATATTATTAATAATAGAAAATATATATAATTTTTATTAAAATAAAACTTTAAAACTAAGAATTTATTATGAGTGTAAATATGAAAAAATTCTCATAATCTTACTTTATTTAAGTATTTGTAACTAAACAATTAAAAAATATAGAAACATCTTAGTTTTCTATATACTTTCAAAATATTCTATTTTTCTAATATTTATAAAAGTTTCTCACTATTTCTAAACATCTTTAATTTCAATTAGAAATATAGGAAGTTTCTATGTATTTACTTTATGTCTTTAGAATATTTCAACTTTTTATTTCAATTAGAAAGGTAGGAAGTTTCTATATATTTACTTTATGTCTTTAGAATATTTCAACTTTTTAATATAGTTCACATAAATATTTCTCATTAAAAATTTGTAAAAAATAGAAACTTCTAAAATATTTCAACTTTTTATTATAGTTCACATAAATATTTCTCATTAAAAATCCGTGAAAAATAGAAACTTCTAAAAGAAAATGCATTTTGGGAACATAGAAATAGTTTATTCTTCATTTTAGAAAAATGAAATCTTTATCAAATGTTTAATGTTTACTAAATTAAAACTAATAAAGATGGATCATTATATGTAGGAGAGCAATGTATCATCACATTCAGCCCCAAAATTATTACTCATGCATTGTGGTTGGTCCCAAATAAGTCTCAATAATCTTCATATTGATGAACGCTCTTGAAGAGATCTCCTTTGTAGAAAACTACTGCTTGTCACCTTTAAAAGTGACTTTGATCTTCTGCAATCTAAAACACAGAAATGAACCAAAGAAATTCAAACAAAAAAAATCATATCCACTAATGTAATTTGTATAATTTGAAGGAAAATCCAACCTCCACACAGCAAAGAATTCTTGGACAGAAAGATACACAAAACAAGTACATGATTTAGAGAAATTAGCATAAAATCCCCAACTTTCAGAGAAAATCACAATGTTGAATCTCAAACCCCACTCTGATGAAAGATGCGCCACAATATACAGGGCATTGCTGACGAATCTTTCCTACCTTGACTCTGTCGACTCAGGGCTGCAACTCTTATCTGGCGGGTGCTCCTTCCAAACTGGTACCCCGCATTTCATGCAAGCTCGGCGCTCTCAGGAAACTCGATTATCTCTAGCTACAAATCAAGGGTGAAAAGAGATATATAAATATCATTTCATCACCTATTCTTGTAGGCAATCGATCAAACCATGTTGATTGTGTCAGTCCATTCGTACTCTCTCAGATCTGCCTCTTCAAGTCTTGAAGCAAACTCTGAAGATTTTGAAACCGTTTAACCCCGATTCAAATCTCTGGTGTACCTAATTCACAGAGGAGGCAGATTTGAGGGTCAAATCAAGGGGAGAAAGAAATTTGTGAATGTGAGGAAGAGGCATTTGGAAAGTTGGGCTACTGAAATTAATGAGACGAATCAAGAAACTCTTTTTAATGCTTAGCTTGGTGCCCGTCTTTGTCTCACCTGCTTCCTCTCCTCTGTATAGGCGGATAAATAAAGTAGTGATATTGCTTCCAGAAAGATTCAGTTACAAACGTTTCATTATGTTGAAGTGGTCGATTCACTTGCTGAAATTCTTTTATTATTACTAAGTTTCATTTAATATGTGGTAGGAGTGTGAAGAATTTTTTGGTGAAGAAACTGTAGTAACCGCTGATAAATTAATAATAATTTCAACTCAACCGGTGGGAAACATGAAGTGGTATTCATTTCAAAACTTTATTGTGGAGTGACTTTGATACAACCGTCAATTTTTTTTAAAATTGATAAAAGTTTACTTTGATTGATGCTTCCACTGTAGAAAGCCTCTTGGCTTAACAACCGTCAAATTTTTTTAAAATTGATAAAAGTTTGCATTGATTGATGCTTCCAGTGTAGAAAGCCTCTCGGCTTAATAACTATACTAAAATTCAAACACGACATAAACATATTAATATTTTTAAAAAAATTACAATTAAAATGCAAGAGTATAAATATATTGTAATAATAACATACTTTAAAAAGTTACCTTCATGATGACAGCGTACTGTGCGGTCGGTCTGCACATATTAATGACAGTAAAACAAGTTCTCAATCGGCTTTGACAACTGTGTTTCTTGCAGACAAAGTACATTGTTGTGCATTTGATTTCTGGATTTGATTGTGTGAACAGATTTTTACATCAACGTTTCGGATCGCAAATGCACAACAATGATGGATTGTAGAAATCTGATAGCTCTAAAAGTACATAGTATCTTGCATGGGATGGATATGAGAATGTAAAACGCAACTGAGCCGGTGCAAATATGTTGCACCGTAGCCGGTCTCTTGTATCCTACATTTCCTACATATTATTCACACTGGAGAGACAGCTACAGCAGCCATGATTTGAATTAGTCATATATTGTAGGTACCATCATTTTTCTGCAGCGCCAAGTTAATTTCTATCAAATCTGCGGGTTAATTTGACTTGAACTGTGCATCCATCGATTACAAGTGCACGTCAATTACAGAGACTCAGGCTCATTATTACATTTTGGTACGTTGATTTTCAAAATTCACGTGTCATAAATTAATTAGTATATTAATTTGCAGATCGCTGGACCTTCTTGAATCCACACGTATGAATTAGCAGCCCAGAGAGGTTTGGTTCTTCAAAGGTTTTAATTTTACGGGCTTTTGAATCTGAGTTTTGTAATGGAGGATGAAGAAACAGGGAGATTTTTATAACATGTCACAAGTGTTTTAAAAAAACATGGGAAATCCCATGATAACCAGTGCTTTGATCGGTCTGCCTCTTTCTTCAAAGTCATGCTTGGAGATTTTGCAGAAAGACTGGTAACATTTGTACTTAAACATTTTTTTTCTTCATGTTTTAATACTCTACTCTGTTTCATAATTTGTAAAGAGAAGTTGTGTTCTGTGTTTACTGCAGCACATTCCTCCTGGATTTGTTGCAGAGTTTATAAGAGACCAACATGAACTTTTGTAAAGAGAAATGGTGTTGCAAGGCCCAAATGGGCAGGAATGGGTAGTGGAATTATTGGGTACAAACATTAAAAAGAAACTTGGGTATGGTTGGGAAAAATTTGTCAATTTTTATGGCTTGCAGTTGGGTGATTTTGTTGTGTCAACTACATATGCAAGTCCCATTTCAGGGTTAAGATATTTGGAAGATCTAGGTGTGTGAAAAATCTGAGTGCAGAAAACAAACATTGGCCAGATCAGAGACGCCCTTCTACCAAAATGATTGATTTGATTTCCGATGATGAAAAGAGCGATGAGGCTGAAGCAGTGGCTGAAAATCAAAGGAGAAAGAGGAAATCTTGTTTCTTTGGTAAGCAAAAGTTTTGTCGAGAGGCATAGACCATATTTGATTTGTTAGTTACAGAGATTATTTTAACTTTCAAAATGAGCATATCTGAAGAGGATTGGTGTAACAGGAAACTTTAATTTATTTTTTCTGCAGGGCATTTTTTCAATTGGGTTTGCTTCTCCTTTCACGTTGGGTCAAACAAAGTTAAATTTTGTTGCAGGTCATTCATCCAAGGAGCCTGGACATGGTTTCTCCTCTGAGAAGCAAATGACAGTGGGGCCTTCTGCTTCTTCTTTCAAATCAGACAAGTCTTTTCGTTTAGTGGTTATGAAATTATGGAATCTGAATACACCACACCGGCTAGTAAGATAAATTATCTGTTTTCTTTCATTCTTTATAAGTTTTATTCTTTAAATTTATGAGCGGGTTCCAGTAAGGGTTAGTATTTTAATATTTGAGTTTCTGATTTTAATTTTGATTTTTTTATCCATTAAGAAGTTGATGAGAAAAAAGACTCAGATGTCTAATTTTTAATTATTCATTAAAACTCATGAACTAATCTTTAACATCTCATATTATAAACATTTGTATCTGTGTTAATAAAGATTTATTACATTGATGGTATGCAATGCTTTATTGATTGAAATAACTTAGATTTTGCTATAGTTTGGAATGCAGAGGTTACAAAGAATAACATTTCATATTATGAACATTTGTATTTGTGTTAATAAAGATTTATTACATTGATGGTATGCAATGCTTTATTGATTGAAGTAACTTAGATTTTGCTATGGTTTGGAATGCAGAGGTTACAAAGAATTTTCAAAAATGAAGAAAATCAGCTTCAGCTGCCAAGGGCAAACATTGAGGTAGTTCTTTTCAATGGAGAGTGTGGAAATGGAAAGTTCAATGCCTTAATAAGGACAACAGGCGCATGTTAAGTGGGGGTTGGATTTATTTCAGACGTGATAACAATATAAGGAAGGAGATGCGAGTATCTTTGAGCAGCTGAACAGCAATTTAAACAAATTTATGTTGAGAGTTTATAGCTTCAGCTGCCAAGGGCAAATAGGGAGGTAGTTCTATTGAATGGAGAGTGTAAGGAATGAAAGGTTCAATGCTTTAATAAGGACAACAGGTGCATGTTAAGTGGGGGTTGGATTTATTTCAGACGTGATAACAATATAAAGGAAGGAGATGCAAGTATCTTTGAGCAACTGAACAGCAATTTAAACAAATTTATATTCAGAGTTTATATCCCTCAAACTCTGAACATAAATTTGTTTAAATTGCTGTTTAGCTGCTCAAAGATACTTGCATCTCCTTCCTTTGTATTGTTATCACATGTGAAACAAATCCAACCCCCACTTAACATGCGCCTGTTGTGCTTATTAACGTGTAGATAGAGTTTAGGAAGTAATTCTAGGAACTTTCTGATGGTCAACTTTGCTCATAACAATAGCTTTTATATATGTGAACTATTTATTTTTGGATTTAATTATTATGTTGAAGTTATTAGTATATTTTGATATATGGACAAGGTTAATTTAGACAAACTGAAGATCTTGTAGATTCTTGTTTGAAAATGATTTTTGTAGCAATATATTTAAATCAATTATTTAGATAAAAAATTATGTAAATTAATTAGAAGGTATATTATTATTATTATTTTAATAGAGTCAAGCATATTATGTGTTTATTATTAGAGATATCAAGAATTTAATTGGATTTGAATTATGCATATGTGAGAAATTAATACATGATTTTAACATGGTTTTAAATATTTATTTCGAGTTTAATTTGATTATTAAAAAAGACCTTTAATTATTCATTTTAAGACTAGAAATGTACAAATGGAATAAGAAAGTATATATTTCATTTATAAAAAAAAACTAGTTGACATTATTAGTCAAACACATTTCCTACAAGAAAATGACAAAATATTTGTTCCTTGTTCAAAATTCATAGCAAAGTAATAGAGCACGAACAAATATGTAGAAGTTTAAAATCTATTGGTAGTTTTTATAGCCTCCTAGTTTTCTAAAAAAACTCTAACTTATGTCTAAAAATTCTTGGAAGTGTCATCTTTTTTGTTTGTTTGTTTAAAACTTGTTTTTTTGAAATTAGACTTATTGTTTTTCTCTCACTATTCACTGAAATTCTTTAACTTATCTCACAAAATCTTGAAACTAATAGCATACCTATTCTCCGTTTGGTTCAGCCAAAATTTGATGGGGAATTCGCGGACCCAAAAATTAATGTTTCCTAAAATAAATAAAACTGGAATAGGAATACATATTCCAATTCCACCTATTTTGGTGGAATTGCAAAACCTTATTTTTGGGCCATAATTGGAATACGTATTCCTATTTTATTTCGTATTCTAATTCTGATTTGGTGCACCCAAACAAAGAATTCAAAATTTTAAGAATTTACATATGCCTATTCTGCTTGTATTCTCGTTGCCAAATGGGTAGTTATTGAAGTTGTACTTAATGATTTTCTAGGACAATGGTCTTAGTAGCTAGATTGTCAATTAACCCATTACAACTCTTTTTGAAGAATCAAAGTTTTTGATTTTGTATTGACCCATTCATCTACAATAGTTTGTTGGCTTAAGCTAAATTGCATCCAATTTTTGTATCCCTTGAAGGTTTTAGAATTTTTCATTCTAAGACTTTTATTCAAAATAAAAAGCGTAAAAGAGGAAAATCATCTTGTTAGGTTGTGTTGATTTTAGAGAATCTATGAAGGATCCTCAATTTTGTATATTGTGATTAACCACTTTAATAATTCCTTATATGGATTTAAGATTATTGAGGGATAAGGTAGAGTTCCAATGAGGGGTACATGATATGGATCCTACATATAACAAAAGGTATTGACTATAGGTCTTGGAAAGATTTTTCCCTTCCCTTTCTTTCTTGTATTCATCTTATGGTCTCCACCTTCTTTGGAGTCCCTTGGATATTACCACAACCTATCTTATCATTTTTTGTTTTCATCACAAGACTTACAAACACAAACATAGAGATTGTACCTAAGGGAACCCCTTCCATATACATTTGTTTTCCCTTGGGGGTCCTAGTGCTTTAACCCTTTTCTTCTAAAAAATTGAAATTCTTTTCCATAAAGATATTAAAAAAATCTTTAAATTTCTCCCACTCTCCCTCACTATCCCCCAATGACACTTGTACGGTTATCAAGTTGTCACTATGTGTTCCAAAACTACAACCTATGGAATGCACCTACATTCTTGTTTATTAGCTTCTATTTTTTGAACACGATGAAGGATTATTGGGTTTGTTAGTCCAAAAATATATATAATAAACATGATGAATGTTTGGTGTGTTTACACTTATTAATGAAATATTCTATAGAATACAATTAATAAAAGGAGAAAGAGACTAACTACTTATAAAAGAAGTTAAAGACACTAACTAATTTGATTGAGAAAGACAAAAATGAATAAATAGAGACATTCAAACTTATCCTCTCATACATCATATTAAACTCACTTCCACCTCATTAGAAGGAGGTTTAAATGAACTTTTGTTGTATCTAGAGTGAAACATCCTCAAGTCTTCTCCTAGTTTGAAGAATATAAAAATGTCATCATCTCCAAATTTATATCCTCTACTATAGAAAACCTATCCACTTAGTGAATAGCTCCTTATTCCCCATAAAAAAACTCTTGTAAATTTCTAGTATCCCTTGCTCACATCCTTTGGAAAAGTCAATGTTTTGGGAGGGGTGGGGTAGGGGAGGGGATTGGTACAATGGGTAGGAAGATTATTTGTGTCCTTGGTCTCCTTGGTTGTTTGACACAATAATATTTGATGATATAGTTCGGTATCCTCCTATATCTTCTATATGTCTAGTTATTGTATCATGCATTAATAGGTTGATCATTTGGTACAACAACAACTACACTTGTAATATATATGGATCTTCCAAAATTGTCTCAAGTCCTCATCCATAGAGTTTTTCACAAG
The DNA here is from genome assembly GCA_028749045.1 of Cupressus sempervirens. Lineage (NCBI taxonomy): Eukaryota > Viridiplantae > Streptophyta > Pinopsida > Cupressales > Cupressaceae > Cupressus > Cupressus sempervirens. The sequence goes on along the minus strand of CM053789.1, from coordinate 837,275,413 downwards.
GGGTTGGCAATATATTTAATTTTATCTAATACTATTCTACTACTAGATATAGATTTCAACTCTTTAGTGGATCTACATGCTCAATTGCATGCCTAAAGGATTGACTAGGAGAAAACTATGATTGTATATCAACTGATTACAAAAATTTTAGCTAAGGAGAAAATATTGTAGCGATCAAGAAGAAAAATAGCTATGGAGAGTCTCATAATGAATTATGTTAAGAATGAAACTATTAACCAATTACTCAGGGTTAAGAGACAAAGCCCACCTAGTTAATGGAAAAGAGTGAGAATAACTTCTTGGACCCATGACAAAAGTTATAGATAAGGACTTGAAGAGCTAGAAAGGGGAAAGCAAAAAAGAAAAAAAGAAAGATATGCTTTTGAGCCTATGTCATACAATGAAGATGATCATGAATACTCACCATCTACTAGTAGCTCAAGTAGTTACAAAAGGTCTTCAGTGCACATGCACTCAAAAACAAAATTTTCAAATAGAGAAGTGGCAAGTGATGTGGAATTATCCATAGAGAAATGTCAACTCTATCATTCTCCCTCCCCCCCCTCTCTCTCTCCTACCTATCCCCCTTTATCTCTCGCTCCTCCCTTGCATCTCCTTCACCCTCCTCTCTATATATCTCACTCTCATGGCTTAAGGTTCTGCATAACCTAATAGGGTTATGGAGAACTATAAGTAATGCTTCTAGTTATCAATATTGTGATCACATTTGGTAAAGCATAACACGATCACATTTATAAGGAGGTTAAGTTATTTCAAAGTTGAAATTTTTTAAAGATTTTTTCTTGGCTTGGTAATGACCCAAGATCAATTTTTAAATTTGATCAAAAGTACACATAACATGATCATGTTTGTGCACTTTTGAATTTTTTTCATGGTGTCCACTTTTTTGCACACCATCTTGGTGCATATGCCCTTGGTTTGACTATCATGAATTATACTCAAAGTTCAAATGTTGTCAGTATAAGTGATGAATATTGTGTTGCATAAATGATATAGTGTGTGTTTGATGGTTAATTGATTAGTTATTGCATTGTCATTGATCTCAATGTGAAGGTTGTCTTTTAAGTGTTTGCTAGGAAGCATTATTCTAGTAGCTATATAGTATTAGTCCAATGTACTATTGATTTGTATGTTGAGTTAAACTACATAATTAATATGAGATACATAAATATTGTTCAAGATGATGTATGCATAATTTCATGTACATAGAAGTATGAGGAAATGCATGATATATTGAACTGTGACAATTTTACAAGGGTGAATTGTTTGTGATAGACAATGAATGATTTGATTGGTCTATCAAATCTATGATGATTCAAATGTTGTAATTTAGGGCATGTTTGTTGGTGGGAATTGAACTAAAATAGGAATAAATAAATTCCTACAAATTTTTATTCTTAGTTTGGGTGTGCCAAATCAAAATTGGGAAATTGGACTTTGTATTCCCATTTTGGCCCCCCAAAATGAGAACTTGTAATTCACATTCTAATTCACATTTGACTTTTTCATATTCGATAAAAAAATTAGATCTAGGGAAGTGGAGATGTTTCTATTCTAACTATACTATCATGATCCAATTTGATTGGTCTATCAAATCTATGATGATTCAAATGTTGTAATTTAGGGCATGTTTGTTGGTGGGAATTGAACTAAAATAGGAATAAATAAATTCCTACAAATTTTTATTCTTAGTTTGGGTGTGCCAAATCAAAATTGGGAATTGGACTTTGTATTCCCATTTCGGCCCCCCAAAATGAGAACTTGTAATTCACATTCTGATTCCCATTTGACTTTTTCATATTCGATAAAAAAATCAGATCTAGGGAAGTGGAGATGTTTCTATTCTAACTATACTATCATGATCCAATGAACTGGCATTGATGTTTCCAGTGATTTGCATTATGAAGGTGATATTGATGATTAGACTATGGACTACCCATGTGGTGCCAAAGATGATGATGACAAGTGCATGATTACGTATGATATGAGGGAGATGTGGCATCACTCTAGTTGCCCTAGCATTTATGATGCAGATTTTGTTCCTCAACCCTTTCCCTACAACCGATGTGGAGTGGGTTTGTACCAAGTATGTATTATTAGTCTTCCCATTTATTGATAAAATTTAATAAATTCAAGTATTCATTATTAGTGTTAGTCTGTCAAAAAATCTTTTGAACATTCTCATGAGTAATTTTGCATAATCTCTCTGAAATATTGTATCTGAAGACAATACCAAGTCCCTTCTAAATTTTTTTTTTTTTTGAGCTTGATAATTATTTGTTCGAATTGGGGATATTACTACATTTAATATCTAGATGTTTGATATTTGTGTTTATATAAGTAAAAATCCATATACTTTGTAATTGTAATTGATAAAAATATTACATTTAAAATAGAATCTAGTTGCATAAATACAAGTTAGAAACAAGAGATTTTAAACAGTTGATAGTTTTAAAACAAACACCGAAATTCCTATATAAATTACAAGTAATGCTCGGGTAAAAGCATGGTAGCCCTATTTTTGAGTCACCATTATAACTTTCAAGTTCCTTTTCAAAATCCAAAACCTCACGTCGACAAGTTCCTCACATTTTCTTCTTTTCAAAAGTCATCGTGCCTTACATATGGGAGTCGGTCTTGTGATGCCTTTTTGTGAATCCTTCTTTTGAATGGATTTGAACCTTTTTGAACCTCTTTGAACCTTGGTTCAAAGTAGTTCAACCAAATCCTTTTGATACTAACTATTTTCTATAGGTGGAACCTACTAAGTGCAACATAGATGTTTTCTTGAACCACTTTGAACTTCTTTGAACCTTGGCTCAAAGTAGTTCAAAGTAGTTCTACTATTAAAGATTTTTGCACACGGATATTAAAAATTCTTAAAAGGATGGTGGTTCCCTAGAAATTAAATAAGGTGTCTATGTAATCATTGAAAGTTCATGGTTTTGTTACATCGGGTTAGAGGGTCTGTTGATGTCTTCCTCTTTCAAGACTAGATGTACCACTACATAGATATTATACTGACAGGAAAATAGTTTCTAGATTTGGAAGAATTGATAGCTAGTTCGCTAAGGGGCCAACTTAAACATTCTAAGATATCAAGAGAAAAATTCCATATGTCCTCCTACTTGACCTATTGCAGTGCATGTGTCAGCAATATTATTTCCCTTCCCCATGAACCTTGGAGTGAAGATGTAACTATTTACCAATATTGCCCACTCCTACAAAAGGAAAAAGTGTTGGAAGAATTTAGGAAAATGCATGATGTTTTGATAGAAAGTGTACATTTGAATCTCAGAAAAGCACCAATGCTGAAGATATCCCTAGAGGCCCAAAGGCTAATTCAAATATATGGAAGTTCTTTCATTCAATTTCCTAAGTTTACATACCTGCGAGTAAGGGGATTTGAAGAAGAACCTGTGAAGCCACCTCGATATGCATTAGATTGTTTTATTATAGCTAAGATATATAGGAAATTATTTTCAGTAATTAAGCATAACTTTCCTTAGGAGAAGTGAGAGTCCATTTTTCCCATCAGACTTAATCATTTAGCTTGCAATAATATGATTAATGCCTCTGTGATCGGAAGTAACTTGCTCAACTTTAACCTCAGATTCTACTAAGGTAGGAGAGATTTTGATAACAAAGGTCTCGCAGCAAAGGTACTCGACCTTGAGGGCCAGTCACCAATAGTTCCTCATTTGGAAGATTTGTGAGAAGACTGCAATGATGAGAGAGAGGTGGTTAAAACAGATCATTCATGATCAAAACTTCCTCAAATTAATTCCTTGAAATTGAAGTTTAAATTGGAAGAAATAATTGAATATGGTTCAAATGTTGTTGAACTAGGATGGGAAGAGGCAAGTGAACAAAAGAAACTAGAAGTGAACTAGAATTGGGATGAAGAAGATTATATAAACCTTAGAACCAAATCCACTTAAACCTATACAGATAACTGGTCAAGGAAAAGGAATATAAAATTAATCAATGAGAAACAAACTACAAATCCCCAATGACAGTTTCTTTCTCTAAAACATTAACTTCTGACATTCAAATTTCATCTCATGTTGCAAGTGGCACTTTGTCTTCCAAGAAGAAAAAAGGAGCATCATCCCCTAAGCACATCACAGCTCCTAGAACCAGGTCCAAAACCAAATCTGAGACACTTGCACAAAAGAATGTTTAGAAAGAGAAAATGATGACTCAAGAACACGACCAAGAAGAAGAACTCGCCTTCTTGGATAATCAAGATGGTGATGTAGAATTGATAGAGGCCTCAAAGTTAGATCAGTTTAGTTTCATGACTCCTCCCAAAGGAACTCAAGGGATGACAACCACTTTTTCCATTCCATCCTGGTTATCAAACTTAGTGAACAAGAAATGCAATCTTCAATAGGCATCCATACCCATAAAAGACATCGTCACAAAATACATAGCCTATGGTTCTAAGAGAAAGAAGATGAAGCACAATGCGTGGTTGCTCAAAAGCCCTGTGACTAGTAAGGTGAGAGTGGAGGTGGCTACCTAAAAATAGAAGGAAGAATCTGGGGAGATTGATGTAGAAGATTTCAAAGTTACTATTGTAGAATTGGGAGCTATCACTAGAGATAACAGGAATCACTTCTTAAAATTCTTAGTAGATCACATGTTGACTCAAACTAAAAGGGACAACAAAGAAAAGAAAGAACTGAAAAGACTAGTAATCACCATGGTCGAATATATAGATTCTCTGATGAATTTTGGTGCTCTTCAATTAATTCAGACTCCATAATCCTTTGATCCTAATTCATCTGATAACCAACAATTAGTCAAGAAAATGCAAAAGGGAAGATTTCTCTCAAAAGTAATGCATGAAATGGTAAGTTGCATAGCCAAGGAGGGAAGTAAATTTATCCTAGATTTCACTACCACATACGCGAAGGGAGAAGTACTATTTGGTGAGGTCCAAACCCTTATTCCGGTATGGGAGGTAGCTCAAAGCTAGTGCCAAGCCATTTTGTTTTAGCCACATGAAGTTGAAAGATATGGTTTCTTGAAGTTCCTAAGCGAAAACCCGATGAAAACTATTGACTTGTGTATGTTTTTCATCCTTAAAAACAATATGGGTTGGAAAGATTTGATCTACAAGGGAGCCATCGAGGAGATGAGAGCAATGGAACTCAAAGTCGCTAGAATGCATAAAGAGCTACTAAAGAATATGTAGATTGTTAATCCTTTAGGTATCTTGTAGTTTGATGATGACGACATGGTTTTCGAGGTTTTAACTAAGAGCTTCAATGACACCATGTTCGAGATAAAGGATAGTGACACCGCTACTTCCATAGACTTAACCACCCTGGCCAATATTGAATCAATGTTGTACTTGAACAAGGATCTTATGAAAAGAAAAAGCCATAGGATTAGGGAGCTCAAGTGGTAGAAAGATGCCTACAAATCAAAGCTACTCAGGTTGAAGAATCCCCACTCCCACACGATGGAGGAATTTGCAAGCACCTCCAGAAGCTAAAAATTAGTCAAGCAAACCATGGTGGATGGAGAAAAGCCTAGTGAGGATGTTTAGTTAAAAAAGGTTATATTTGGCATTTGAAATTTCAAAATTATTTTAAAACTATTTCTTTGTTTATAACTGTTTTCAATTGCAAGGTTGGGTTTTGATGGAGGCCTTTTCGGGTTTGTAAAATACTATAAATCATGGAGCATTTGGCTAGAACATGGTTAGATTTTAGTAGAATAAAAATACTCTAATAATTTAGTACTATTAAAGTTTCTTTGAAGGAGATAGTGATAGACAGATAGAAGTGATATATGCAAAAGTTGTCTCTTAATCAGTTTATGCTTGGGAAACCTTTTTTATTATATATATATATATATATATATATATATATACTATGCTTAGAAACTTAGAGTTTGAGCAGAATCATTTGTGGTTACTTTGAGAGTTGTGATGGTTAATATTTCATGACTTTTATTACTATTTCTCCAGGTGTTTGTATTTGCCTTTCATTTGCAAAAATTTGTTTAAGTTGTTGTAGGATTTAATTTCATATTTGAGTCTTGTTCAATTATGGAAAGATTATGAGCTTTTGATTTAATGTTAAATTTCTAAAGTTGTAAAGTGATACCTCCATACCTAAGAGTATGTGAGAACCCCTTGAACACTTTCCAGCAAAAGTGTGTAGTTTGTTGGTTTTGATCTTTCATAATTCATTGATAATTTATTTATAAAGGGAGTTGTACCTATAAAAATTTAGAGGGAAACAATCAAGATAACGTTTACCCAAATATTGTGAACATTATTGGATTTTTAGTCTTGGGCATAAATTGAATTGCAGTATTTTGTAGGAAAAGATAATCTGTTCACTAATAGATTTTTGGCAACTCTATTGGAGAAGTCCCAAGAGGAAGAGGACTAAGACCTTTGAAGTGGTAATGAATTACAATGGTCTTGCTACATGATAACATTTTCCTTTCTTTGTAGCCTAATTTAAGATTCAAAGATGCACAAGAGGACATTGTTTCCAATTTAACTTCGCTTGCCTCGACACTGCATCGAGATAAACAACAATTCCAGCAAGTTTTGAACATTCTTTAGAGAGAAGAAGAATGTGCTGAGCTCTTGAGAGGTGTGCCAGAGGCTCAAGAAGAGATAGTAGTTGATAGATTTTCTCAAGCCCCTGTAAGACCCTAAAGTAGAGAAATATTAAAGTAGTTCTGGCTGATAGAAGGTACACAAGAGGAGAAAGAGAAAAGGGCATTCTCGATGAAAATTTTGTGCCATTAAAGAATTTGAGTTTTCTCCCCAATTTTAATACTCCGGGAAAGCGAAAAACTAAATCTTGTAGTAGACCTAGTTCTCCTCCCAAACATTCTCCCATCTCACCTTGAGTGCAATCTCTCCTCCCACTAAAAGCCTTAATCCCTTCTCGTTTGAACATTCAACCTCTACAATTTATATTGCCTAACATGGTTGTCAACCAACCCTAGGGGAAAAACATACGTCCTTTGAACCTTGGAGTTAATCTCATTATGTTTCCCAAAGGTGCAACTAGAATTTTTCCCAAGTTTAGTGGCAATGGTAAAATCTCTATAAAAGATCACCTAAGTTCCTTTCATACAACATTTGAAATTATCAATGTCCCCACCCAAGAAATAACCATGAAGCTATTTGTTCGGACACTCATAAATGCTATTGCCAATTGTTTAATCACCTACCCCAACATTTCATAGCTAGTTGGAATGACATGAAGACACCATTTGAAAATAAATTCAAAACCTCTGATAATGAGTGCTCTTTGTTGATTCAACTAAGTCATCTGAAGAAAGAAATGGATGAATCCATGAGGGAATTCGTAGCTAAGTTCAATAGATTGATCCAAAGGATTCCTGCCACCTCTAGGCCAAATGGTGAAAACCAAAAGATATTCTTTGTAAATGCAGTCCCACCTAATGTAAGTTTTTATCTTATAAAAGATGTAGTCACTGATTTGGCTACTACTCAAAGGTTGGAAATTCAATTAGAAGATGCACTCATCATTGCTGGTAAATGGAGAAGAGAGGTTCAATCCTCTAGGCCTACTTCTAAAGATTGATGAATGATATGGCTATGCTGAAAAGAAAACATAATAGAAATAGTGGCCATTACCAATCTCCATATCAAGATGTTAATAGATGAAAACAAAAACCATGTCATGGTAAAACCTCTTTTCTAACAACCCCTTAGCTAAGGTTGCAAATTTAAGAAGTACCTAAAGAGACTATGTGTTCATTCCATCTGACTATGGATCACGAAGGACAAACTTGCATCAATTGGTTAGGATGTGTTCAAATGGAAAAAAATGTTCTTAGCACTAAACAGTTGGTTGAGTGTGAAAGGGGAGAAGCTGAAAAATTTAGGTACCTATTTTCTTGAATATGAATCTAACACAGAAAGTGGAGGAGATTCTTTTTTGACACTACAAGATCCTTCCTGCATGATCTTGGCTAGGAATCAAAGAAATAAAAAGACATACACAGGAGTGAATGTAGTTGCCATAGGCTCTAAAGAAAAAGAGCACACACATAGTGACTCAAAAAGGAGTGTAGATTTTAAAGTATTATCCAGAGCAGAGTTAGCAACCAACACTTCTGTCTTTGACATTGTAGAATTTGTAGAAGTTGATGAAAGATCAACCTCATAGCTCCCAAGAATCACTTGCATGAAACACCAAAGCCTAAAGAGCTAATCAATCGAACCAAGGAAGCATGATAAACAATAGAAGAACCCCCCTAATGCAGACAAGGGTGAGGTGATAGGAAACTGGAAAAGTGGGCCAAAAGAACTGCATGTCAAGGAACCATGATCAAGATGAACAAAAGAATACATATGTGTGTATTGAGGTGATCAATCTCAGACTCATCATGAGGCTAATGTCACAAAAGGGACACTCACTAGCAAAAGGAAGATGGCAAAGAAAGGCTAACATCAACCCCCCATGGAAATTTATGAGAGTAGTGCATGTACAATAAAGCACAAGATAAGGTGACACTAGTACATTTGACCCCATTTTTAGACCAAAAATTTTGACCATTATTAAAATGGGGTCAAATTGGTCGAAATATGCAATGAAAAATATTTTTTTTTAAATTTTAAATCCATGCCCATGTTGGTCAAAATTTTGACCAACACCAAGTTTTGATTGAAATTTTGACCAACACTAATTGTTGGTCAAAATTCAACCAACATCGACTTAATTGGGGAATTATATGATTGCAAATATTTGTTTTATTGTTTACAAATTATGATCAAAACATATTCATTGGTGCCACATATATTGTCCATGGGAAAAATATGTTTTATGTTTATTTGTGTGTGTTATTAATGCCGACTGTGTACTCCTCTTGTTTTGGTTTTAGTCCCTTTCTTAGGAGGCCTCTTTAAGATATTGGTCTTGGTATATTTCAATGGTCTATGAATATAATTCGATATTTATAACTAGCAATCGCACCTTAAGGTGCAATGGGTACACCAAAGATATATTAAAGTTCAATTCATACAAGTATTTGGTCTTATTCTATTTGGATAATAATTTACAATAACACAAATGGATCCATCTATATTTGAGTTAATTCATTACTCAAACAACCAAAGAGATTTTATTTAGGGTTTCTAATACATAGATTGTTCTTATTTTCATTTTGTTTAGTTTAAAGCATACGCACATATTGGGTTTATTTAGACTAAGTGATATTTGAGTTTTCAATTTTTTGAGCTTTAAGGGTTTAAAATGGATGGATGGAATGAAGCAAATGAGGTTGGCATGGAAAGAAAGAAAAATCTATTTTTGCTACTATCCATCGTAAACCTCAATTAGATTTAGGTAAAATTATCAATGAGGAAGATAATCATGTTCTATTGTCATAATCCTTAACCTTGAATCTTATTGAAAATATTGAAGCATGATCTTAACCATAATTATAATTCTAAATAAAACCAGAACCCAAATTGTAAATGCACTCCTAACCCTAGTCGCCACATAAATTGAAACCATTATCCTACCTCTAATAAAAGCCCTAACTTGAACCATAAAATTATCTAAATTAGTAAATAATCCCTCAAACCTAACCTTAATCATAATCATAATCAAAATTGTAACCCTAACCATAATAAAATGCATGATGCTTACCCTTGCAATGACAACAATCCTAACCCTATACATAAAGATCTTGTTTACATACATGTCAAGTGTAGAAGTTTGGTGAGCACTAATATATATTTTTATCCTATGATCAAAGAAAAATGAGATTATGGATTACAATTATTGCAACATACACTGATACACACCAAGAGGAAATGGCCACACAATGAAGAGTGAATGCTTATTTCAAGTGATCAAATTAAATCGATTTTCCTACATTAGAGTTAAGTAGATTAGATTGATTTACCTAAGATATTTTCACATCTATATAAATATTTATTTGAGTCTGAAATTAAAAGTATATAATTATTTTTTACCTAAATTATACATCCCTAATATAAGAAAAATGATTTCATTATACTTAAAAATAGACCTATCTTCATCATTTAAATATACGTATTTATCATGTAGAAAATATTCAGAATTGGTGTATTCTTCTTATACAGTAGGACACAATTAGATTTATAGAATTAGTTAACAAAAAATATATTTATACTAAAATTCAAATATTAATAAATAATAATAACTAATAATTTTTAATAGTTAAATTAAAATGAAGATAACTTTTAAAATTAATAATAGTTCTTAAGAAGTAATATCTTTATTAAAAATAAGAATACAAGTACCACTAATTAAATTCAAGCATTTCTTAGAAGGCTAAGTAATATTGAGGAAAAAATAAATGTTCCTCATTTGCAACCTAATATCGAGCAAATGGAATTTATAATTAGCTCGATGATACCGTTTTTGTAGAGGATATCCTTTGTATGTAGATGTGGCAAATCATCACCCCACTTTTCAGCAATTTCAGCGAACTGAATTCACACGCATTAAGGGCTCTTTACTCAACATGGGGCTGAGGCATTGTAAACCATATACCACATGTACTCAAGAGAGAGATCAAGTACATCAATTAGGTCTGGTATTTGTGAATATGCACCGACTATTTCTAGCCCTATAATATTTTCAGACCTGTGGTTCACGGATGCCTATTGTCAAGTGCTGAGAGTGGTTGAAGACTTGTGACCACAAGCATTCACATCATGTTTTTGTTGTTGAGTGCTAGTTGAAGACTCATGAGCCATAGTCTCTATGGCAGTCTCATAACACAGCTGCTCTCATGGTGTATGACTAGTATTTTAGATTTCCTGGGATATTTGTATGAGCTAGAATGGACACGTGAGCAAAGACTTAGGACGAGTGCTTGGTGAATGCTTGGTGAGGAGGACGAGTGTTATTTTGTAAATGGAGATTTGACGTAGGGTTTGGATTAGGGTCAAGGTCTTCTGGTAATTTTTAGGCATCCCATGTTTAACCTCATTTTAAGGTTTATTTTATTTAGATGGTTTTAGATTTATAAAATTGTTTTAACCATTCATAAGTTTTTTAGGGGTTTTTAGATTTATAAAATTGTGTGCTTACTGTAGTTGCATAAATGGGTTTTATTATAATTTAGAAGGCTTAACGAGAATGATATGAGATCTGTAGGTTTAAAATCTTCTAATATTTCATCCAGTTATTGATAAAGTATAGTTTAGAATAGATAGGATAGAAAATGAAATTATACATTTCATTAGAGCTTAGATAGAGCAATGGAATCCTTGGGTTGTGGGCCACACTGCAACTTCAGCGAAAATGTCTGATTGCATTCATGTTATAAGAACTTTGTCTTTTTGTTTGTTTCAATTCACGAAAACAAAGGGTGTACTATCATGTGTACAAATGATTGAGAGAGTAAAAAAATTTCTAGCCACCCATGTGAAAATAAATTATTTTCTTAATAAAAGACATAGATATTGAGACATGGATGCAATTTTCTTCATCGCATAAATTGCCTATGCAGGTGTAGTGTGGTCCACCAGATTAGGCATTGATAGCTTCATACAATGGAAAGAACTACTAAAATTTAATCAATTCATTTTCTCTCATATTCTCTCTCCAACTTTATATATTATAGTATAAAAATTCTATTGACCAAAGCTTTACAAAATGATGCAATAACTTAAACTAACAATTTTTATTTGATTATCTTTAAGCTAGTGAATCTTATGTTGAAATAGCTAGCCTAGTCATTGAAGTTCTAGGAAGATTGTATTTTTAATTTAATGAGAGGATAATAAAACTCATTTATTCTTGTTAAGCCTTCTAAATTATAATAAAACTCATATCCTATGTTTTTGTTTTTGTGCCACGCCTTTTGCATGCTTGTAACCCTAACACATAACATGTAGTGTTTTTAGCACAATTCTTATTTGTAACCCTTGGATAGGGACATTAAAATTGAGCTCATCTTTTCATACCTTTAGAACTTAGTGGAATCATGGCAGAGATGAGAAGAAAACACTGCAGACTAATTGATATGTTAAAGCTCACAAAAAACTAAGGTATCTACTATTCTGACTGAGTTTCTTTTAGACTAGAAAGATATATTTCTTAATTTTATTGAATTGAGAGTTTTGGTTGCTCTTATTTATGCTAATCTAGCTTAATTAAAAAGAAAAATTTGTATAGGCTACCAATTCACTATTCATAAAATTCCATAGCACCACTCTTGTTTCTTTTAGTGTAATCATTATCCTGGATGAAGGTCCAGATTTGAAAATCTTATTTTAAGTATTTGTACAATCTAGAAGATAATTTATGCATTCTTAGTAATGCTTCATGATTGGATTAAAAAGTGTAGAATGGGGAAAGGATAACATGGATGATGGATAAAATATGTAAACAATTAGCTTTATTTTAGTAGTAGAAATATGTTTGCAGTGTAGAAGTAGATATTTCTCTTTACAAAGCAATTTTGAAAGTCACATTTGAAATTTAATGTTAGAGTTAGTTTCTCCATTGATTATTCAATACCAAAATGCAATTGATATTTCATTCAAAAAATTTAAATCTATGTTCCCAACTCCCTTGACAAAACATCTTTAATAAAAGAAAATAAAAGAAAAGAAAAACTTTGACCTAGCAAAGATAGACAACGATATAAATATTTTGAAATGTATTTGCAATAGCTTTCCTAAATAAATTATTATATTGATATGGATGAAAATTAAACAATTCTAGAAACTTGTACTAAACCAAGCACTGAAAATTGCCATCTATAAACACTCAGCCACGTGAAATGGAGGTCCAACGGGGCACAAACTCATAAATAAAAGAAGAAATAGTACAACTTTTGTACATAGTATATTCCTATAATATGGATAATAAAGATGATATTTTTACTGATCATTATGATAATTGATTAATCATTAAACAAGAACCATAAATGTAGTAATTTTCTTTGACATGATAATGGTACAAAGAGTTGAAGAAAAACAATGATGAACTGGTGTAAGCTTGTGTCTCTCAAGATCTTTTTATTAATGGGCAAAATGCATCATAAAAAATTGAACTATCCATCAAGCTCTCTAGGATGCTGATTGCTAAGGGGAACCCCATAACCAAATAATGTTATCATATAGACAATATTATAGAAAAAATCATTTTTAATTTATTAGTGAACAAATTTATTACCTGACACCCATTGTAGTTCCATGTTTTAGTAGCATATGACTAATAATTGATTATATCATGTGCAAAACACATAAGATGGTGATTATAAAACAACTAATGCAAAAAGAATTTCACATTGTACATACAAACTAATGAACCTAGCACAACATCCTGTGACATGTATTAGTTAAATTCTATTGTAGAAGCAACACCTAATAGTGAAATTATATGAACGTGATGCCTTGCAAATTAGACCTAAATCTGAAGTATGAAGAACTGCAAATGCAACAGAGGTTATGTTTTTTCCACCTCCTTTCAGTCGTCATTGATATGTATGCTAGAAGTAATATTTGAGGTCTATATTGGTCATTCATGGACATTTAAATTTTTTTTTTTTTTGCTCCATAGCTATATTTTGGGCTTCAAGAATTGTCACATTTTACATAAATAATTCATAGTTCATATCTACATTAAAAAAAAAATTTAACAAGGATTGCTCCCACACTTCTTGTGAGTTCCTTGTCCCTGTAGACAACCTTGACTTTAAGGTCTCTTCATGACCATATACTTCTTCCTCTTCATGCCCTTGTTCAAGGCATTCTCTCATTACTACACCTTTCTCTTTCCATTCCTCAACTATGGCATTCATCTCATCCCACAAATTTGTCTCTTTATCAAGTTCTTGTAGACTTCCTGCTCCACCATCTTCAACACAATGTTTTACCTCATAATCATCCTCTAGAACCTTTATCTTAGTAGGTTCCCTCAGAAATTTCCTCTTCTTAGTCAGCCTCTTAATGGGCCAAATGATCTTTCTTGTCATCTTCATGTGCCAACTTGTGGCATTCATCACCATCTCTATTTCCAAGAGTCTTAACTCTTCATCCCTTAAGGTCCCTATCATCTTTGAGACCTCCTGTAACCTATCCTCCCAATTCCATCCTTCTTGGCATTCAAACCTCTCATCTATGACTTGTTTAACAACCTTATCCTCTCTATTTTTAACAACATCATATAAGGGACATATGACTATCCCAACTTGAATATCTCCACCCATGTACTCTTCTATTACCTCAGCAATATTTGAGATATTCTCCTCTATCCCTATCTTCTCATCTTTTTGAGCCTCTTCCTTTTATGTCTCACCTTCACCATCTTCACTATCCTATGATCTTCAGGTGCTGACTTCTCCATATGTATCTGCACTTGCATCTTTGTCTCTTCTTCAACTGAACCAGTTATCTCAACCACTACCCTCTCTAGGATATTTATTTGATCCACAACTCCTTGTTCCTCAACATAGGCCTGATGTACCAAATCAATTGCTATCTTTCTGTCTACCTTAGCTTTTTCTTGTTCCCTTTGTCCTAGGAACCCCACTCTTTCAAACAAGAAACTAGTTGGCATCCTCCATGATGCTTCATCTTCTTTCAAAGATCTCAATATCACTTGTCTTCCACCATGCTTGAAGGTGTAACTATTCAATGCCCCATCATATAATGTATGCTTCTCTACTTGCCATGCCCTCCCAAGGATCAAATGACATCCTACCAATGGAATAACATCACATAAAATATCATCCTCATAGGTTCCAATGCTGAAAGAAACATATACTTGCCTTCTAACCTCAACTTGGTGTCTATCATGAAATCCCTGTGCCATGTAAGGTCGTCTACGCACTAGTTGTTTTAGGTTCAACTTCTCAACCATCTCAACTGAAACAAAATTGAAAAATGAATTGCTAGAAATGACCATTCTGCAAACCTTATCCATACATTTGCATTGTGTTCTGAATTGCGAGTATCCATGAGTCTCCAAATATGTATTCATAATGGCTTTAACTTATTTTACCATTCAACCTAACTTCCTTTACAAAAGAAGATCCATCCAAATTTGAATCACCACCTTGGAATACTAGGTATGTGCAGGATCATGGTCAACCAAACTATGCTCTTAAGTGGTAATAAAAAATTTGAAAATTAGGGTTATGTCAACTTGACGTGTAATTTCTACTTGTTATTAACTTTATATCAAAAATTTCAAAGAAAAGAATCTCTAGAAAATTAAATCTAGTTTCTAAACTACTAGGACTTATCTCAAAAAAATAAAAATTGATTAGTCAAAATTTTGAATTTTGATTCAATATTACAAAAATTTCAGAACAAAAATAAGTAGACGTATGTCTAACCACCTTAATCAAAATCAAATGATAATATTTTTAAATAATATTCTAGATATAAGTAGTAGACTCATGCCTAGATGTGACACATATTTTTGGGTATTTTAATTCTAAATAAATAATAAATAAATAATTTTTGACTTTAGTATTTTTGGAATAAAAAAAATCTATTGCCTGACCACCTTAACTAATTCAAAACTTTGCAAAATTAGAATTTTTATTTATTTTTCCTTATAGTAGAAGAAACATAGAATGTGATGTATCTTTTGGATTTAAAAAATGTTGTATCATTTGAAAGTTATAGTTGTTTTTCAAGTAGTGTGTTAGTCAGCACTTTATACGTAACTCCATTAGAAAATAAGTAATAATTATTTACTAAACTCATAATTTTACAAACCTTACATCTATGGAAATATAAAAAAATTCTTAAGAAACCCTTTTCGTTTCATCAAATTTTGGTGAAAAAAAAGTCATCAGCTACATGTTTGAAATAAAAATCACATAAAAATAGGCCAAAAGAACTTCTTAAGGATGTTTTTAAAGTTGATCATATAGGTTTGGTATCAAAAGATATAGTTAACCTTATAAAGATATTAATTATTTTCATTTAGTATTAGGGTGGGTGGGAAAAAAGTTGGAATAGATTTTGAAATGGTTTGAGATATTTTAGAACTATAGATTTTTCAGATTGCCACTTTTTGGCACACCATGATCCTGCACATACCCTACTCTTAAAGGATAATTAAACTTCAAGATTCAACAAGGGATTCTAAGTCTTCAAAATCTTAGTTTGCCTCCTCCTCTTCTCCCAAAGAATCTTCTGTGCTATCTATCCATCTATGCTCGCCCTTTGCCCGCTCTATCTCCCACACCCTCCATTCATTTTCTGTGAGGATGAGAAAGGAACTAGAAAGACTTATCTTCATACGACTTACAATTATCTTCATAATAGAAAAGCAAGAGAGGATAAAAGGAGATTAAATTTATTTCCTATTTTAACTAATGATTTCTCTCCTTATCTAAATTAATTTATAAATATTGCTTCTTGATGGAATTAATTCTTTTCCCACATATTATGTGTCTATTGTAGCTTGTTCTTTTTGTGGGGACAAAGCTGCAATATGTTATTGCAACACTTGCACTAGAGAATGTAACTAGAAGTGGACATTTATCTGGCTCAAAGATCAAGCCATAGGATGAATTGTTTTGGTTTAACAAGCTAGAGTTGCTTCTTTCTTTGATCCATTTCATACTTTTCTAGGTATAAAATACTACATATTGTTTTTGTGTTTACTCTTAGTCCCTATGGAATTGAATTGGGTTGGGATAACAATGTGTTCTATTTGGTGTGTGATTTTGGAGAATGCATTTGAGCTGGCTTCATTCTTTTGGTTTTGGGTATGGATTAAATACACATATCTATAGGAGCTCCTGATTTTTTATTATATATTACCAAAAAGTTTTCTACATTATCTATTGTAAAATTATTTTAAGATATCTTTGTAATCAATTTTTATTTTTGATGTCTTTAATCAATTTAGTGGCAATTTGGATATAATTCATGTTGTCTTAAGAGTCACATGCTTTTCTATGTATGTCTAATTTTGGGGTATGAAATTGATTATTTTATCACTAATTTCTAAGATTTTCTTAGGGTCCTTTGGATGTAGCCTACGTTTGATTTTTTGATGAACAACTTTGTAGGGCAGTTTCTTTGTAGCTTCAGTACTCTACCACTTCATGCACTTGCTACTTAGGTAATCCACACACTACTTACCCTTTTAGGAATTTTAGAAGGCCTTCAGATTGCTTTTTCAAACATATAAATGAGAAGACAAACATACATAACACTTTGCACAAGGGCTGCATGGATTCATCTTTGGTCTATAGAATTCTTAATCTCCCACCTTGGTTTCTACATGTACCTTTGTCCCTCTGTCCTTCTCTCTCTCTCTCTCTCTCTCTCTCTCTCTCTCTCTCTCTCTCTCTCTCTCTCTCTCTCTCTCTCTCTCTCTCTCTCTCTCTCTCTCTCTCTTTGTGCATCATTTCCTACAAACATTAAAACACTATGTTCTAGCTTTAGTGGTTCTCGACTCTAGTGTTTTTATTATTGGTTCCTCTATTCTGCTATAGGTAAAATATATCATATCTATACTAAGGCTTTTAAGGGTGACTAACTAATAGTATTGACTATTCTTGGCTTCAAGCATATTATATGTGGGTAAGTCTTATTTCGGTTTCTTCAAAATTTTAATATGCTTCATGAAAAGTAGGTTTTTTAGTTTATTTTTATTTTTTGCCACCTTGATAAGATTTACTATTTATGGCAGGTTGGTCATTATTTGATGGTTTCTTGTGACGAGAGCATTTGTTCTCAGTAGTGTGTTTATTGCACTTAACAAGTAAGTTCCCATTTGTTGAATGTGAGTTTATTATAAGGGCATATGCAATGAGTTGTGGTGCCAAAAAGGTGACAAGGTTTTCTATTTTTTTCCTAATTTCAATAGTGCATATGCACTATAGCATGCACACACTATAGCGTGTGCGCCTTATAGCACGTATGAGCTATGTGCACAATCAAAAAAGTATATATGATGGGCTGCAGACCTGCAACCCATCATTTTTATGTTCTTTTTTTGCTATTCCCATAGAGAACAACATGTACGTGGGTCAAAAACCCAAGTTTTCACCATCATTTGTCAATATGCCTCGTCGCCAATGAAATCAAAGACAACAAGCACACCCATGACGATGCCGTAAGTGATATAAACTTAACTTTGCATTGTTTAATATATTTTTCATATTGTTTTGTAGGTTTTTTATATTGTTTTGTAGGGTTTTTACAAATTTCATTTAGATTTGTTTATTTATTTGGATTTCAATTGATTTTTTATCAGGAAATGTCCATAATCAACTGAAAAATCCACAAGAGCCTCAAAACCCTCAAAACCAAAACCCTCCTCAAGAAGAACAATAAATTTCGTAACCCAAAGCAATTGCAAGACCTCCGCCAAGCACACAAGAAAATATAATAAATGAAATAGAGAGAGGCAAAATTGAATTAGAAAGACTCATTGCTTAGTTGAAAGAATCCAGACAAACCAATCCAATGAGGGCTCACTTGGCATCATCCCTCGAATCCATTAACACCCAGATAGCCTTAGTTAGATATTTAGCGGGTTAAGAGGGATGAACAAAAAATATTTTATGCAAATAAATTGTCATATGAAGATGTTAAAAAAAAAGAAATACCAAATGGTAGTATATGTGCATTATTTAGAAAACCCAGTGAACAAAATACTGTTAGAGAGGGTACTAAACGATTCCCCATCCATTGGTGCATTCACGATGCTATTAGAAACAATTTTTGGGATAGATGGTGGATGGTTTTTGATGCCCCTCCTTGCAACAATCACAAGGTCCCCATGTATTTTTTGAAGAAATTATATTGTGAGTTTGTCCTTGGGGAGATCCCCAATTATTTTGATCTATTAGACTCCCAGGGTAGAGGTGGGGGGTCATCATTTGAGAGGCTGAGAGCACGTCATGACCCTAATGTAGTTAGGGCACTTGTGGTCAAGCCACAATGTGATCATGTGACTATTCCTTCAGTTGTGAAGGAAAATGTAGAGGACAACACTCTAGGGACCATTAATGCTTTGATGTAGACCCTCATCCATTCCATGAGCCCATTAGTTGAGGGGGAGCCTTCTATGTGCCATGGTCACATGTGCACTTCATGCGGATCCCTATGCACATTTGGCACTCATGCTAGAGATGGTGTGGATGATGGGCTTGTCACCAATCAGTTCCTAAACGACACATTTCACATTGACACATAGGTAAATTACAATTATAATTTACTAATTTGATCACATTTCATATGTATAGTGAATGATTAATTAATTAGCATCTATTGACATTGTTCAAAATTCAGGGTCAAAGTGTTGTTGGGCTTAGCAGCGATCCTCTAGGCCCATTTTTTTTCCCTTCCATGAGTCCTGAGGTATGTATCAATTTAATCATTTTAATTAATACATATATTTAGTACATAATCATATTAAGGATTGACAAAAAAAATTATCCATGTGCATCAATTCTCCATAGGACCCTCAACCTTTACCATAGAGTCGAAGCATAGACATCATACGAGCTTCACACAGGTATAGTTGTTTCATGTTAATTTAATTCATTTGATTATATTTATTTTATGTTTCATGTTAGATGTAACATGTATTGTATGACATGCAACTCATGATGTCGGACACACCTCCTCATCTGTGACAGTCTATTGATAGTGGAGTGGCCGTAGTTGTAGCTAGCTCACAGCCGCTGACGAAAGTATGAAAGAATTTTCTTCATTTTAGTTGTTGTTTATAATCTAGTTAATCTCAAAATTTCTAATGTTAACCTTTGTTTATATATTACTATAGCTTTTATGGTTTTTACACAAGCAGTATGTATGTTAAGCCTACTGATGCTCTTTTAATTATGGATTGAAACTTTGTTTTTGTTTTACTATGTGGTAAGGGGTAGTTTTGTTTAATTGTTATCTACTGATAGTAGGTCAGTTTGTTGTTAAAGGGTCAGCCCCCTAGTTTTGGCTACTTTTAATTCAAAAACTAGGAGTGAAGTAGAAGTGGTAGTGAAAGAATTAGATAAAGAAGAACTAGGAGCACATATTGAAGTTAGAAGTAGAGAAGAAGTAGGAAAATAAAATAAAGGTATGAGGACTAAGAGTAGGAGATAATGAAATTAAAAGTAAAGATAGGAATAGAAGATTAGTTTTATTCCAAGTTGATTGCAACTAGGAGTAGGACCTACAAGATGGAAGTTATATGTTTTCTATAAATAATAGTCAAGTTTAAAGATATAATTGGTGATTAGATATACTCACCTTGGTCTAGTAGAGTCATAAGTGCAGGAGAATTTGTGTTTTAAATTAATATTATTCATAGGCCAAAGTCAAATTTTGAACTTGATAATAGAACTAGGCATATCCTTAGGATTCAAAGAAACTATAGTTTTTGGAATCAACACCATCAACTCTCCTTCAGTATTTCTTTGGGATGAATGGAACTAGCATAACAAAATTCTACATTCTTTCATTGTCATCCTCCTCCTCCTCTCATACAAAATAAACTTGGATAAGATAACTTACTAGACTTTTGGACTCATGGCCCTTCTCTCTTCTTTTCATACTCTTATAGCTATGCTAGTGGGATAAATCATTGAGTATTTTCTTATCTTTTATTTTTGCTCTTTCTTTTCTCAAGTGACCACTTGAGCTTTTTCTATAGCTTTTTCAACACGATGCTTGAGATTGAGACATTTTCTTGAGTGAGGTCTCTTCAACTAGTTGACTTGGAATCTTAGTAAGCTTTGGGATTTTGTTGTTCTTTTATGTATCCTTGCAAATGAATGTAATAGTTAATATTCTTGGTTTGGGAGCTTTTGTCCTTTAGGTTGGTGATATTTAATCTCCTTGTAGTTTTCCCAAAATCTTTACCTCTTTCTCTTTTTTTTCTTCTACTTTATTGTGTGTATGAGGTGGACACATGCTTCCAATAAAGTGGGGACTAGATGTATCATTTGGAAAAGTAAGAACACTTATTTGGTATTAATTTTAGCCCCATTTTAATATACATTATGGGTTCCTACATTCATTTCACACTCTCCTAACACTCATTGGACCTTCAAATTATTATTGAAGTCCTATATTGATTCATTTTCTTTAAAAACTCAAGGTTACCATTATCTATAAGTGTGCTTCTCTATTTAAACTTCAATCAAATAATTCCTTTCATTTATTGGACCTTATCTTACCATTTATGACATGTATTTTCTCTCTAAACCCAAAAATAAGTTGTTAGATCAAATTTCACACGCTCTAAATATCTTGGACCCACAATCAAAACTTGGGTTGGAATTGGTGGGTATAAGATGACTTTGGTGATATTTACTTGGGTACAATATTTTTGTTGGTGATATGTGTATTTATAAGTGATTATATTTATTGAATTGTTGTAGGGTCTCGTCACGCCTAATCATCCATGAGCATTTGAGGTGAACTTACAGAGTGACTATTTTTTTGCGGTAAGAAAATAATTTATTTTGTGTGTACATATATTTGACTTCAACGTATAATAAATATTGATTCATATCTACTTTCTTTGTATCAATTGGAGCTGGAGAAGAGCCTCAACAAGAGGTTGAGTGAGCGTGTTAGGAGGCCCCCATCATCTCCACCGTCTCCTTCCACAGGACGGCAAAGGACGTTGAGAGACTTGTTTCCTTCCCCTCGTGGGAAGGAAAAGATGTAGTTGATCTAGACATGTATATATATAGGCATCAATGGATATATTTGATACACATTTTATCTATATGACATTCTATATTTGATGTATGACATTTATTTGATGTATGACATTATTTGACTTATGACATTATTGCTTAATATATGATATGTTTGTTCATATACGACATATGATATGATATGTTTTTTCATGTTTGTTCATGTATTACATTAAATTAGATATTTTCGTGTATGATATTAAATTAGATATGTGCATGTATGAAATTAAATTCAATACCTAATCTATTCAAAACTTTGATAGAATATTGATTAATAATAAACTTTATCATTGTTTAAGCATAAGTTAATCATTTGCAATATGTCATCATCATATGATTTATGATCTTGTTCATGTTTAAAGTTTTCCTTCTCTATCATTTGTTTATCAAGTTTAATTCAATACCTAATTAGTTTGAATTTTTGATACAATATTGATTGGCAATAAACTTTATCAGGCAATATTCGTCAACCTCTTGGCAATTGGTCACCTAAATGAGAACCTTGAGATTTATTAGGAACTCCATTAAAGAAATCAGGAGTTTGAAATTACTCTATCCAACAAAATTAGATCAAAAGTTCTCTAAACATTTATGTTAAAAATAAGAATAAAATTTGATCACAAGTGGTCACAAAGTTTGTGTAGAAGAAAAAATCATTGTTAAGAAAAGAATATAGACAAGAAGAAAAAACACAATTAGCTTGTTGAGCTTCAAAACATAACCACCATTCTTTATCATCAATTTAAAAATGTCAGAGATAGTAGAGAAAAGATGGATTATTTGCAAAAAAAAAGTCATTTTAAAAATAAAAAATGTAACATAATCATTAATAGTTTTATGTGTTTTCATACATTAATGATTGTAACATAATCAGAAATTGATTGGAATGGGTTGTTATTATTCTATAGTAACTAGTTTAAGGTAAAAATAAAATTTTAATAAATAGTTGTGGTGTATAAGAAAGAGAGATATATTACATGAGAGGGATGAATCTAAGATGGCACATAAGATACTTGTAAGAGGGAGCTATACTTGTTAACGAATTTACAATGCATGTTATGAAAAATCATAGAGCATCTTTAAAAGGAAATAAAAGAGTATGACAAGTGGAAGGAACATGTTTTTTTGTAGACTCGTATTCAAATTTGGGTGTTGATTTTCTAATGAAGGATTCAAGCACTACAATTTGGTAGTTTTGGCTCATCTTATCCTTGTATCTCACTCTATCTTGTATCTCACTCTCTCTTATTCCGCCCTCCTTGCCCCCCCTCCCCCCTCTTTGTATTTCTATTTTTTCCAAAGCTATGTAGCCATCTATCCTCTTCATCTCCCCCTCACTAATGTAGAGATGTTGAGCAAGAAGTGAGGTTTAACCACTTTCTTCTTCCTAATCTACCAAACTAAACTTGTGGCCTTCCTAATATCTTACTCCTTTAGGATATCATTTTTGTGGCCTATCTAAAGTGATAGGGTCATTTGTGAACTCCTCCAAGGTGAGTATTTCTCCAATCAAGATCTTGCACCTTTTTGTTTTAGGGACACTAGCCCTATTCTAAGCCAATAACTCCAACTCTTCACCAATGGCTTCACCAACCCCAAGTTTCTATTGGGACACCTTCCTTATGTTCAACCAATTGAGAATAAACTCTTGGTTTAACCCTCCAATTGTCATACAGTACAAAATGTTGACTATCATAGAATTCCTTGTAGGTCTCCTAATCTAATTTTTTGGACTTAAATTCCTCTTAGGTTGAAATCTAACTATTCTATGGGTAGATTCATACACCCTTTAGAAATTTATTTAAGACTCCAAAGCCTAGATTCCTAATTCCATTCCTGTAGCACCTAACCCATGTAAAGTACATAGACCTAATAAGGTCACACTAGGTTTGGTTTTCAAAGTAATTACTAGATAATTGGTGCATGAATTGGTGCATGGCCTCATACCTCCTCTATTCACCAATATTTATCATATTCAAATTATGATGAAACACAATAATGTTTCCACTTCTTTCTATTATATATTCCCCCTTATGAAAATACTCATAGAACTAATAAACCATTCATCTCCTCCTTGCAATACTTCTCTACTTCATGTCTTTGCTTGACTCATATCTTAACTATAACACTTCTCTCCCTGAGTAGCATTCGCCAATAGTTCATTTATCCCCCTCTATCTCATATCTTCTATTTTTACATCGCTACCTTTGATATAAGTCCATTCAATATTTTATCTTCATTAACAATTTATCAATGCTTTAAACTAAATTTCCCCTTTTCTTAACATCTTTAAAGTTAGTCAATATTGATTATCCATTGTCACATAGGAATAGGACATGGTTGGGGATAGGGTTTACCTAGCCATCCGGAGCTAATGGAGTAGACAATTTGATCCCACAATGAAAGGTGAGAGAGATTTGGTAGTTGGCAACTTTGTACTAGCCAACACTATAAGTTTCAACATCACCCGAGATGGCTTTGTAAAATGAAAATGAAATGTGATCTCCAAAAAGTGAGAGAGTTTATTGTAGGTCTTTGCAACATGGTCCTGTAGGAACTAGAATTGTGTAGGAAGTAGAATCATATCCACACCTCACATGAGCTCCAAGATATGCCCCATCAAAGATTGCAGCCCTATGGGATTTAGTGACCCTTGGGGACCTTCCGATTTGGCATGCTCGAGAATGTTTGAGCATTGAAGGGGATGAGATGAAGTTGAGGATAGGGTTTACCTGGCCACCCAGAGCTAACGGAGCAGATAGTTCAATCCCATGACGAAAGGTGAGAGACATTTGGTAGTTGGCAACTTTGTACTAGCCAACACTACAAGTTTCAGCATCACCCGAGATAGCATTGTAAAATGAAAATGAAATGTGATCTCTAAAAAGTGAGAGAGGTTATTGTAGGTCTCTACAACATGGTCCTGTAGGAACTAGAATCGCATCCATACCTCGTACGAGCTTCGAGATATGCCTCGTCAAAGAGCACAACCCTATGGAATTTAGTGACCCTTGGGATTATTTTGATTCAGTGTACCCGAGAACATTCAAGCACTGAAGGGGATAGGATGAGGTTGAGGATAGGGTTTACCTAGCCACCTAGAGCTAATAGAGTAGACAGTTTGATCCCACAATGAAAGGTGAGAGAGATTTGGCAATTGGCAACTTTGTACTAGCCAAAACTATAAGTTTCAGCATCACCCCAAATGGCATTGTAAAATGAAAATAGAATGTGATCTTCAAAAAGTGAGAGAGGTTATTTTAGGTCTCTACAACATAGTCTTGTAAGAACTAGAATCGGATCCATACCTTGCACGAGCTCCGAGATATGCCCTGTCAAAGATCACATCCTTATGGGATTTAGTGACCCTTGGGGACATTTTGGTTCGGCATGCCTGAGAATATTCGAGTGCTGAAGGGGATAGGAAAAGGTTGAGGATAGGGTTTACTTGGCCACCCAGAGCTAACAGAGTAGATAGTTCGATCCCACAACAAAAGGTGAGAGAGATTTGGTAGTTGGAAACTTTGTACTAGCGAACACTGCAAGTTTCAGCATCACCCAAGATGGTGTTGTAAAATGAAAATGGAATGTGGTCTCCAAAAAGTTAGATAGGTTATTGTAGATCTCTACAACATGGTCCTATAGGAACTAGAATCATATTCATACCTCACACGAGCTCCGAGATATGTCTCGTCAAAGATCATAGCCCTGTGCCATTTAGTGACCCTTAGGGACATTCCGTTTCAGTGTGCCCAAGAATGTTCAAGCACTAAAGTGGATAGAAGGAGGTTGAGGATAGGGTTTACCTAGCCACTTAGAGCTAACAGAGTAGACAGTTTGATCCCATGATGAAAGGTGAGAGAGATTTGGCAGTTGGCAACTTTGTACTAGCCAACACTACAAGTTTTAGCATCACCCAAGATGGCATTGTAAAATGAAAATAGAATGTGATATCCAAAAAGTGAGAGAAATTATTGTAGATTGCTACAACATGGTCCTGTAGGAATTGGAATCACATCCATACCTCACACAAGGTCTGAGATATGCCCTCTCAAAGATTGCAGCCCTCTGGCATTTAGTGACCCTTGGGGACATTCTGGTTCGGCATGCTCGAGAATGTTTGAGCACTAAAGAGGATAGGATGAGGTTGAGGATAGGGTTTACCTAGCCACTCAAAGCTAACAGAGCAGACAGTTCGATCCCACAACCTTTTTTCCACTAAGTTGCAAATTTGAGCAACTTTTTGAACTTTCAACAATGCAACTTTGCACAAAAAGTGCAATTTTTACATTTTTCACTTGATTCCAATTCTATGACTTAGAAAAGGTTCAGCAATAGTAAAACCTCAAAGGAATATAGGAATATAGATAGTTTTATGGTTATTTCCTAAAAGTTGCTAAATTGTTGGAAAAGTTGCTAATGCAACTTTGCAATTTTTGCATTGACAACATTTAGGTGAATTATGCATTTTGGCTTGGAGGGTATGGAAACTAAAAGGTGTTGATGAGAAAATGCTAGATATTATAGAAAAAACCTATTAAAGACTAAAAACATCTTAGATTTGACTATTTGTAGGATTTTCCCATCCGGACCTAGAAGGGTCACTTGGCACATTGTTACAAATTTGCTCATTTTGGGTTGTTACTTGGGTCCATCACCCTATCCTCTGCATCAAGATTGATCCTAGGTTAGGGGTGGATAGAAAAGACCAATAAAGGTATTAAATAATGTAATAAGGCTATTGAAGCCTCTAAAATATGTAAAAGGCACTAAAAGTGCAATATTTTGTAAAATTGCCAACATTGGCAATATAAGCCAAAATGGGCTTAATCAAGTCATGTAAATGGTCTAAATGGAAGTTTCATTGGTTTTGAGAGTCTAAGTGATTTTAGAACCTCTTTCCCACATGTGAGAGACAAGTTTGGGTAGTCAAAATTGATTGCGTCAAAGGTGGATTTAGTGTTTTCTCTAAACAAGAGTTTCATTTTACATTGGAAGTCATCTAATATAACCAAAGTGAAGGTGTTTGAACCATTTTGGGATTCTAGAGACATTGCAAAGTAAGATTATTAGAAAACCCTGGGGTAAAGGGGCTAGAAAGGGGTGTTTTGTAAAAACCATTGTAAAGTTGATCATGAGACCAAAAAAATAAAAGAATTCTTGCATTTGAGTCATCTCTTAAGACTGTTTTGGGTCATCGGAGTTCCAAAAGTCAAGGGATTGTGAGTTTCTTTGTAAATGGCCTTAAACTAGGCCTAGTTGGCAAACTGAAATAGCCAGTTTTGAGTCTTTATAATAGTTGGTATGTACTAGGTGCATGGTGCATGGTAATATAGCCTTCTGGTGTTGTCAGTTTTGATTGTTCTAGAAAATCAATTTT
Organism: Cupressus sempervirens; assembly: GCA_028749045.1. Lineage (NCBI taxonomy): Eukaryota > Viridiplantae > Streptophyta > Pinopsida > Cupressales > Cupressaceae > Cupressus > Cupressus sempervirens. The sequence goes on along the minus strand of CM053789.1, from coordinate 837,248,310 downwards.
AGTTTGGTATTGGAAATAGTTTGGAGTTGGAGGACAAATGATGGGGAGGATCTTGAACCAGGTTCTAGCCTCAACTACTAGAACTCACTCCAAGCTTTCTCCTAGCATCTTAGGGTATTTCTCCTATACCCTATTCCAAGGGAATCTTCTCTCTATTCCCTTATTACACTAATCCTCACCAATCAACTCAAAACTCTATTTCACCATGGGGTCTCCCTAGTGCTCTCATTGCATTGTTCTTCACAACTGGCTTCCAAGAGTGTATTCTTGGCTATATTGAATTCCAAGGATTGTATTAGGTCTCATTCAATAGTTTTTAGGATCATTAAGTGGATTGGAGTATTGGGTTTCCAATCGATTTGCAGATTGCATAGTTAAGAGGGCTACTAGGACTAATAACAAATTAGGCCTCCAAAACTGATTTTTGGCTTATATCTCCTCAAACCCTTAAGAAGAACTCAAAAAAATTTATGATTTGGGTACCCTTTTGGCTCCCCTTGAAGATTTTTTAGGTTTACAACACCCAGGTCATCTGTACAAGGGATTCCCAAAAATATGCCTATTTACAAGGGTTCCTTGTTTGTATGAACAAGAATATAGAGGGTTTTTCCTTCCACCACTCAAATGGACTCTAAATGACTAATCTTCTAGAATTAATTTCCTTCACTCACTACTCTTGCCTTCTATGAATTTGTATTACATCCAACTAATAGGGAGAGAAGGGATGAATCAATCACTGATTCATGTTCCCAATCTACCTCTAAGACTTAGGGTGTCCTCCAAGATCACCACATGGATTTATAGGATCTTTTTCAAGCAAAGATCCCCCAATCCTAAACCCTTCTCCACTATCTTGAGAAGTTTTCACTTCTTGCTATGTGCTAGGTTGTCATTCTCAATGAAGATCTTTGAAAACCTTCAATCAAACCAGGTCTTCTTGACCAATCTTACCAAAAAATTGTAGTATCATGGAAGGAGTCTCAAAACCTTGCAATGTACTCCTTTGTCATGTTAAAATAGGTTGCTAAAGCCTTCTTCTTTATCGATTTCACCAAATTGCTCCAAAATAGAGCTACAAGGAATCAAAGGACAACCTGTTGTCCTATCTTGTTTGTTGGCCAAATGGATTGGTGGAGCACTTTCATTTCACCCAAATAATCTCCTTTAATTCCTCTTCAAACCTCCTTCAGCAACCTTCAACAAAATCCACAATCTTGTAATGTAAAATGCTTATTTATGCAACTCTTCCCTAATCGGGCTTGCTTTGGCTCGCCTAGGCCAAGAGATTAAAAATGTTTCCCAGCATTTTGAAATGCCCTACTTTTTCCTGTATATATTACATTGATTTTACTCACTATCTCCAAAAGCTTGTACAATTCCTACGGTTGGATAGTCAGTTATCTCATTTTCTTTACAAAGTGTTGTAAACTGGACAACAAACTACCTAAAAACAAAAGATTTATATAACTACCAAACGAAACGCTTTCAAGCCAAACTTCCTAAATAAAAATTGTTCTAAATCATTCCATATAACATTATATCAGGTAAAACATGCAAAAAAAATGAAGGAAAACCTCAAAACTGAAAAAAAGGGGTCTTTTTGCTCTCAAAATGCATGCTACAACACTTGTTTTTTTCAAAATGACAACTTCTTCCTCACTTTAGGGTTTGGGAAGTCATTTATACTTCCTCCTAGGTATTTTCCTCCCCTCCTAATGTTTTTCATCAGCCTCTTTATGTTTTTTAAACAAAAACTCCAATTTCTAGCAAAGGACAACCATTTTTTCAAAAATTGCAAAATTGCAATAGAGCAACTTTTGCAATTTTTCTTGCTTACATGCCTTTTTACACCTCCAAGTTGTCAAATAGGTCAACCCTTAGAAATTTCATGCTAGAGACCCTTTCCTAAGTTAGTTACTCATCACTTAAGCTACCCATTACCATATGGTAAGGTATACCTTGCCTTTTAGGCAATTTTGCACTCTACCTAGGACATTTTGACTTCCTACACCCCAACTACCACACTTAGGTCCAATGACCCTTATTATTATTTACAAGAGCTCTCTTGGAGCACAAGAAAACAAAAATAAAAGGTGAGGGACCTATGTTTCAAGGTTCCCCTACACCACCAACACCCCATTCTATGCTCCTTTCAAACACTTATTTGCTGATTTCATTGCCTAGCCGGGTATACAAACTCGCCTAGGGCCTCTTGGAAAAAAAAAACAAACCACTGCAAAACAAGATCAAAATACATATTTACATTGTTTAGACAGTCTATTACTTGATTCCAAAAGGCCATCATGGTTCCACCATTGGAATTCAAGTTATAGAGGTTTCTTTGCTGATTGCTTTGTACAGACCAGCGAACTAGCAACTTTAAAAAGAATTTTCAAACTAGCAAAGAAACTGATAAAAAAAACTCCATTGTTCATTTAATGGCTCCATGACCTCAAACATGGTTAAATGAACCTATTTCCATTTAATTGAAACTTTTAGCATTTTTTCCATCTTTCCCATCCTCCTAGGGTCTTGCCAATTATTTGACCATTCTAGGCTCTAACAAGCAATTTAAGCAATTTTGCCAACATAGAAGCAACTTGGGAACTCAAACACAACAAAAGCCTATTTAAAAACACAAATCACAAACTTGGGGCTTTATCAGATAGCCCTTATTCATGTGGTCTAGCCAAGATCACTACAAGCCAAAAATGATTTAGGAAACTTGGCATATTTCCTAGGTGCTCCGGCACCAACAAAGCTCAAAGCCAATGGCTAGAAGTCAATAGTAGGAAGAAGAAGTTCTTGACTACTAGCCCCTTTTTTAACATGGTTACTAAGAGAAAGTACAAACCTAATGTGGAAGGCAAGAATTATTGTTTGGGTAGGAAGAATAATAAAGAAATAAGAGAATTGGCAAGTAAAGTTGATATAGTAAATGGGAGACAGTTCACCATCTAGGAGAGTTGTAACAAAATTTATAAAGGAATATCATATCATAGAATATTAGAGGATTTAATGCTCCTCATAAGAAGGATATTTTGTGGAATGCGGTTTGGTAGCATAAATAGGATGTGATTTTGGTTCAGGAAACTAAGATAACTAGAGATAAAGGGGAAATGCTTTCTTTCTTCAAAACGGAAATTTTTGGTTTGTAGGTGATATTTTCCTTTATAATATGTCATGTATGTTCAAGGAAAGGTGAAGTAACCTTTGTTTGAATTTGGAAGTGGTTGGAGAAGGCACTTTGAGAAAGCCCTAGTTTTTAGGGCATAAGACTAAGGGTTTGGTAGTTAGCCTATCAAATTCCCATGGCGAGGTAGATGGGTGTCAAAATATGTTGTTTTAGATCATGATAGAATATTACCATCGCCCGTATAGCACCTTGGGTTAGAAATATTGAGAGTTTCTTTGTAAGTGAAGGGTAATTAGGCCTATTTTGTTGAATCCATAGTGTTGGATCAAATAGTTGGTCCAAAGGAACTACAAATGAGATTTATATATGTTGTCATACTCCAATAGTAGTATTTTTAACTATAATTTACTTGTATGGGGTTTGGGAGAAATTGGTGAAAATAAGGAATTACCTGATTCATAGATATAGTAAGATCAAGCCTAGATAATGTCCAAGTAAAGGGTTTTGAATAAACCTATTAAAGATATACATTTAGACTATTGGAACAACCTAATTGAGATATTTGAAGACCTTAGAAAGAGTTGGGACAAGCCAATAAATTTGGTAACCCAATTTGAACATTTGGAGGGACCCTTGTGGAGAAGGGTAGGTATTTAGTTTAATGGTTTGAATCTATTCTTGAAACAAGTCATTTGATGAATGTTTATTACTTCTTGGGGATCTAGTTTGACTCCTCAAATCATTGGTATCAAATCTAGTAGATCTATTGAGGGGTGCAAAATTAGTTAGTTGTGTTGTAGATTGTTATATTAAGAAGATGCCTCCAAAAAAAAATATAGAAGGAGATACAAGAGCTGATATAAGCTACTAAAATAATGGATAGAGAGTTGAGGAAAAAAAGAGACTAAGATGCAATAAGGTAAAGAGAACTGAGACAAGTAAGCAAGTAAAATGAAACCATCTTGGAAATCTTGGAAGCTTTGGAACGGATTCCTATGAGGGATGTGCATGAAGAACAAGAAAGTGATGCTTAAGCACTTGAGAATCCTCATGGAGAGGATGGAGGGGACTTAGATCTTGAAGAAAGAAGAATGATAAGGTTGTTGAAGATATTTCAATTTGGTAGAAGAAAGACAATAATTGATTTCCATATCTATCATGGCAAGATAGATAGTGAAGAGGTTTTGCAGTTGATAGATTCCCAAGAGAACTATTATAATTATGGAGATATAAGTGAAGTAAAATAAGGTAAAGCTATACAAAACATAGCTAAGAGGGACAACATTGACATGGTGGAGTAGTGTAATGGAAAAGAGGTTTTGTAAGGGTGGAACAAACATGACCAAATGGTGAAGGATGTGCCTCTTCCATCAAATAATACAATCCAAAAATAGAGGATAAGGAAAAACTTGAAAGAAAAGGAGATGGGTTTGATGACCTACATAGAGGAATTTCACAAGTTGAGCATAAGAGGTGGATTAGAGCATAAAGATGAAAATGTTGCAAGGTATCTTAATGGGCTCATATAAAACTTGCAAAATGGGATTACCTTGATTTTTCCTAAGATGCTTAGAGATAGTTTCCAATTGGCTATAAGTGCATAAGATATGGTCAATAGGAAGAAAGAGAGACAAGAAGGTGGTAGAGGAAATGCAAATAGATGAAGGGGAAGAAAAACCAATAATATGGGAATAGGACAAGGAAGAAATGACAAGGGTAATGAACCTTTTTTTCTTATCAAAGAGGAGGCTATAGAGTTGGAGGAAGATTTTGTTTAGGTAGAGGAACATGGATGTTTATAGGAAGGGTAGGGAACACATCAATTAAGTGCCAATTAAATGATCAAGGTGAAAGGAAGATTAAGAAGAGGGTCGAGAAGTTAGAGCACATAGAGGTTCATATCTTTATGTTTAACTAATTTTAGAGACTAAAGGATAAATGTTGATTTTATAAGGGGAAAACAAAAAAAGTGAAACCAAAGCTATTAATTTTTAGAGCACAATATAAGAGTCAAGATAATTTGTTAATGACAAGAATTCATCTAGGTTCCAATGATAGTTTAGTTTCATATGAAATGGTGAACAATTTATATTTGGAATTTTCACCACACAATAGGTCGTATAGAGCATCGCATGTAAGTAGTGATGATTTTATTAAGAGATAGATGACTATGAGGTGACTATCCTGAATTGAATGTCATCTCTACGAATTGATTGGAATCTAGTTCTATATGATTGTGCTCTACTTTAAACAAATGGAAGTTTTGAGCATTGTAAATCAGTTTCAAGTCATTAGAATGTGACTTCCCAAAAGTATGTACTTATAACTATTTTAAACTATGTCAAGCTCTTCATGAAAGCTATGATCCAAATGCATCACCATTGTGTTGAATATTTTAATATACATCTCCATTAAAATATGTTTTCTGGTGTAAACCTGTGAGGAATAGTTGGTCCCAGTTCAGTTGTGTGTCAATATTAGGAATGTGACATGCTACAAACCTTAGTATTGACATAATTTAACCATATTGTGGGTTGAATTCAATTGGGTTTGGAAACAAGTTATTATTAACATGTGTATGAACTGCTAGAGCAATTCTAAATATAGTAGATAATAGCCTTCCATGTTTGATATTGAGGGATAATGTATGCACATCCTATAACAAAACTAGAGGATCATATTATATGCAGATTGAAATTTCTATTTGTCATTCAAAGCATAGTAAAAAAATTATTCTAGGAAGTCTATGGTAAAAACTATAGTGTACAAACAACCATTACTTCATAAATCACTTCAACTCAATCATTACATTCTACAAACAACCTCATCATATGTCACTTGAACAAACTGATCATGTTACAATAGTATTAACCTCATGGAACACACATGGGATGAATATATATAATCAACTATTAACCCTTTCCAACATGCCAACTTTATGATAATAATGAGTCAAATTCCAACAAATTGGAATCCTTAGAGAGAACTATATCTGTCACTGCCCCATTATCATCAAATCAAGACCTATTTTCCTTCTTACTTTTTGATGATTGTGATGCTCTACAATTCTAGGCATAAGATGATTAGCGTACAATGGTACTTGAACAAAGAACACTAATAAATATTGAGGATGTGAATTGATAATACCATTTTGCAGATGATTTTGGCATTTCACCCTTTATCACTTGTGCATCAACTTTATTAGCCCTCTTCTTTGGTGACCTGCAAATGAAGAATTAGCACAGTAAAAAATCTAAGATAAGATTAATCCACTAAGATTAACACACATGGGATGAATATTCATAATCAACTATTAACCCTTTCCAACATTCCAACTTTATGATAATAATGAGTCAAAGTCCAACAAATTGGAATCCTTAGAGAGAACTATATCTGTCATTGCCCCATTATCATCAAATCAAGACCTATTTTCCTTCTTACTTTTTGATGATTGTGATCCTCTACAATTCCAGGCATAAGATGATTAGCATACAATGGTACTTGAACAAAGAACACTAATAAATACTGAGGATGTGAATTGATAATACCATTTCGCAGATGATTTTGGCATCTCACCCTTTATCACTTGTGTGTCAACTTTATTAGCCCTCTTCTTTGGTGACCTACAAATAAAGAATAACCATAGTAAAAAATCTAAGATAAGATTAAAAAAAAGGGTCCTATTAAAGAATCTAATATAAATTCAAATAATGTATCTAGATTCTAAACAAATAAAAACTAAATCTCATCACTTATAGATCATAACAATACGGTCCACCTTAGTCATGTGATAGTCTTGGGGAAGAGGTTGTAACATTATATTTGGATCCAACTGATCACTTTTTATCTCTCTCCCTCTCTACCTGTTCTATCTAATGAGCCAACTGGATCTACTCGACATTTTAATGTCTCAAGTATTAGCTCATGGTTTGACTTGCAAACTTTTCAAAGAATTTTATTATGTGGTTTTCCACCATATTTTAGCAAGTGGACATTTGATGCAATAACATGGTTTGAATAATGAAGAATCTTCCTCTTTGTTTTCCAATCCTCAAATAACCACAAGTTAGGATTCTTCATAGGATATCGTCGAAGCCATGTGCCTGTTACAACCACCACACCGACATGGTACTCTAAACCTTCACCATCTATAACTGAGTGATCCAAATTTTTTTTCGCTTCAACACAACGACACAAATAATAATCTATCCCTTCTTCATTGTCTTCAGGTGCAATAATAGCAAAAACATGGCCTTTAGTGACAAATGTACAAAATGTGGTCATTAATTCATAAAATACTTAGGTAAAAGTTATAAAGTTACATATTGAAATTACAAAGATATATATATATATATATATATATATATATATATATATATATATATATATATATATATTACCAAGTTGCACTAGATCTGACAAGTGGTCAAATTCAATAGAAGAATCCATCTCTACCATTTCCAGTGCTTGTGGGGGATGATAGGTTTCAATTGCATCCAACACCCATATATCTCGTTTGTCCACCCATTCAATTGACTCATAGTTATATCAATTTTCCTCTGCACATGATGGACAATAGCATGCCATTTTTCGTGTGTGGATATTCCATGAACTTGCATCAGAGCTTCTAAAAGAGTGTAACTCACTAGATCCTGTTAGTGTGCAACAATCTTGATATAGTGCAATGTTAGTATTATCTATCAACCAAAAAAAATCTATGAACTGTAGACTCACCTTCCTTACTTGGACCCATTATAGTGTTACACCATTGGATGATGGATTTTGCATCTATTAGTATTGCTCCATCTTTGTACTTTAGTTTTTCACGAGCCAAGGCTCTTTTAATGCATGCGCCTGCACCATCATGCTCTCCCTTATCATGACCAGCCTTTGTGAAATTCCACATATATTGAATTATATGCAACCTATGCATCCTGCTCAACCAATACAGCATCTGTGCATTCTTGAATTGAGATGCACAATTTTCTGACCAAATAATGTGCTGACAATATGATATTCCCCTATTAGCCAAATTTCCAAAAAATAATTGAAAACAACCATGGACAAACTCCATAGACTATGATCGATCATCGCTGATGTAAAAATGGTACTCCTTCAAAATCTTTCTATCATCCTCTGTACTTGTAGGTGAATGCATGAATGTTATGTGAACAAATATGGAAACTTGTTGAGATGTATAATACTTTGCTTGCACCTCATTTTGTGGTTGTAGTGTGTAGTTCTCTGCAAAATCTACAACTGAAACAATGGTATCCAATGGAAACGTATCCTTGCACAGCTTGAATTGCAAATCCAACCATCAAGCTCTATGGGTATGCCTTGCATACTCGTAAATAATCTTTTCATGAAAAATCTTCATGAACTCATACACTGGAATCTTTTACCATGTTTCCCATTTTTTGGAGCATATGTCACTGTCTTGAATTTTTCAAAATCTACTATTTCATTTCCAATTACATGCGTACTATCCATATGTTAACAAGTTGATAAAAGTTGCAAAGAACCACAAAATAAGCATGTACCATCCAAGCATGATGTCTTGTAAAATTGTTGGTTGTACCCTATTTCACATAAAATGTTGGATATGAATTCTCTTGAAGATCTTGGTGGCTCTTTTATGTCACAATCCTACAAAACAAACTGAGAATGCAAAACTACGCATATATGCCTAAAAACATCAAAATGGTTAGAAAATTCAATATGTATCCTACAACAACAAGTTGTGCATGTGTGATTTATCTTCACATAAAAAAGTTTATCCATCTCAAAAAATCTTTGACTTATTCGAATTTGAGGATACATACCAATAAATTTTGCGAAAAATTGTGTCTGAGTTGAGTCCAAAAAATGTTTCGCATGTGGTTCGTGATTTCGGCTACCAATCCTCCTTCTTGCAACATCTCTTTGATTAGGAGAAACAAGTGTATTATTTTTCCAAAAATCTTCAATCAATGATTTTGAGGCTTCACTAATTTCTTTATCCTTTCGTGGTAGTCTACTGCTAAATCTCCAGAACTCATTTTTTGTTGGATTTTCTAATCTCTCACACCTTAGCATTACTCTCCTTAGGGTACCTCTACCAATTTTTAATGTTTTTCTTGCCTTTCTCATGAGTCAAGCTTTCTTCATTTGGCTACTTACTATTGTCGATGTGAGTACTTGTCTTGTGATATTACTATCTTTGGTGCATTATTTAGAACCCACTTTGTCATAAGCACTCATTAGATTCTTTACAATATTTCTTTTATTTGAATCATCCATCGTTCTTAGCCCAAGAATTTTCATGATAGGCCTAACTTTCAAATTTCTCATCATTTCAACAAATAATTGGCATTGACCTATAATATTTAATTCTTCAAAAAATAATCTCCACATACTATTAACTTTTCTTTGACAAGTATGCTTACTAATCTTGTCAGGAATTGATTTCAAAATTTTAGTATCAATATCAATCAAATATTTTGGTCTTCTAAAATGAATTCTAGAAGGTGTTCTAATCTCTTCAATTCTCTCAATATTTTGAACATCAATATAAGGTTGAGTGTATTGCATACCTTAAACTGAAGATGATGTGCCTTGGCAATAAGATGTAAAAGATGGAATATCACCTACTTGATGTGTTGATGTTGTGCTTTCAACATGACATGATGGAGTGTGTATATCGTCGAATCTATAAATTAGTGTCTCTTCTACATGAGAGGATGATATGTCTTCAATATTGGAAGATGGTACTCCAACGTTGGAAGATGGTGTAGCGGACGATATGACTCCAACATTGGAGGATGGTGTAGCTTCACAATTCAATTATCTTCTTGAGCATAACAATCTCATTCGTTCTCTTTGTCTTTCTAGTTCTTCATCTTTGTTTCTTTGTACTGGTGGTCCTTGATCCTCTTCGAAAGTCAATTCTTCATTATTGCTTCGTAATTTACTTCGTTCAAGTAGCAATTTCATTTTATCTCTTTTAATTGCCAAATCTCTCTCCATATCTTCATTTGTTTTAATCTTTGGTTTCTTCCTTGGCATGATGATGATTTCTACATGTCAAATTATTCAAACATCTGAATTACTTAAAATGTGTAAATTACAAATTATTCAATTACATATAAAAATTATAATTATTTGAATGAATACATAATATATATCAAACGACTTGCCAAATTTCTAACCATTCCGAAATAACATTTCATTCAAACATACAATTTTCAATGAATTCACTATATATTAAATAACATGTCAAATTATAATCAGATTGGTATCTATATATTGACAAACAAAATTTAAAATGGATTGCACTAACCTTTTCTATACAAGGAATATTCAAAAATTCTTCAAATCACGTATCCAGTGATTGAATATTGTGTTTGCTAACGTCCAAAAGTGTTGAAATAGTGTTTTCTATGTTGAAACCCATGATTTCTATCGGAATAACAGAGTGCATAATAGACCAAAAGCAAGAAATGGAAGAAATGGGCCCCAAGGTTAGTTTTTTACCATTTTTTAGCTGATTTGAGATAGTACATATTCACTATGTGAAATCACATCACTCCCCATCCTCCCTACTCCCCATCCTCCCTACTCTCTATCCTTCCTACTCTCTCTCCCATCCCCTCCCTCTCTCCCCTCTCCCATCCTTTACTCTCTCTCACTCTCCCTCTCCCACCACATACTCTCTCTACCTCTCTCACCCTCTCTCCTCTCCCATCTGCGACTCTTTAGATCTCTCACACACACTCTTATCCCCGCTATCTCTCTCCCTCTCCCTCTCCTACCACCTACTTTCTCTCCCCCATCCCCTACTCTCTCTCTCCTCTCCCATCCCCTACTTTGTCTCTCTTACACACATTCACATTCCCCCTATCTCTCTCACTCTCCCTCTCCCTCTCCTACTGCCTACTATCTCTCTCTCTCAAGTTCTCTCTCTCCCTCTCTACTAGCTCTCTCCCCCATCTTGTACGAGCTCTCTCTACCACGACCAACTCACTCTCACACTCTCTCCCATTCCCTACTCTGTCTCTCTTACACACACACTCCCATTCCCCCTCTCTCTCCCTCTCCCACTCCCTACTTTCTCTCCTCCATCCCCTCCTCTCTCCTCTCCCATCCTCTACTCTCTCACACTCACTCTCTTCCATCCCCTACTTTATCTCTCTCTCACACACACACTCCCATCCCCCTTCTCTCTATCCCTCTCCCACTGCCTACTTTCTCTCCCCCATCCCCTACTCTCTCTCTCCTCTCCCATCCCCTCTCCTCTCCCATCCCCTACTCTCTCACACTCACACTCTCTCCCATCCCCTACTCTGTCTCTCTCACACACACACTCCCATCCACCCTCTCTCTTTCCCTCTCCCACCACCTACTTTCTCTCCCCCATTGTTGTACTCTCTCTCTACCATCCCCTACTCTTACACTATCATACTCTCTCCCATTCCCTACTCTTATCCCCCTCTCCTACATTGTCACTCTCTCTTTCATAGATACACACACTCTTATCCCCCCACTCTCTCCCTCTCCCTCTCCCACTCCCTCTCATACTGCCTACTATCTCTCTCTCTCAAGTTCTCTTTCTTCCTCTCTACTCTCTCTCTACCATCCCTTACTCTCACTCTCTCTCTCATCCCCTAATATGTCTCTCTTACACACACACACACTCCCATCCCCCCTCTCTCTTTCCCTCTGCCACCACCTACTTTCTCTCCCCCATTGCCGTACTCTCTCTCTACCACCCCCTACTCTCACACTCTCTCCCATCCCCTACTCTCTCTCTTTTACAGATACACACACTCTTATCCTCCCACTCTTCTTCTCTCCCATTCCCTACTCTCTACATCTATCACACACACTCCCATTCCCCCCCTCTCTCTCTCCCTCTCCCTCTCCCACTCCCTCTCCCACTGCCTACTTCCTCTCCCCCATCCCCTACTCTCTCTCTCCTCTCCCATCCTCTACTGTCTCACACTCTCACACTCTCTCCCATCCCCTACTTTGTCTCTCCTACACACACACACACACTCCCATCCCCCCTCTCTCTTTCCCTCTCCCACAGCCTGCTTTCTCTCCTCCATTGTCATACTCTCTCTTTGCCACCCCCTACTCTCGCACTCTCACACTCTCTCTCATCCCCTACTTTGTCTCTCCTACACACACACACTCCCATCCCCCCTCTCTCTTTCCCTCTCCCACAGCCTGCTTTCTCACACTCTCTCACACTCTCACACTCTCTCCCATCCCCTACTTTGTCTCTCCTACACACACACACTCCCATCCCCCCTCTCTCTTTCCCTCTCCCACAGCCTACTTTCTCTCCTCCATTGTCATACACTCTCTCCCATCCCCTACTCTCTCTTTGTCAGAGATACACACACTCTTATCCCCCCACTCTTCTTCTCTCCCATCCCCTACTCTCTCTTTGTCAGAGATACACACACTCTTATCCCCCCACTCTTCTTCTCTCCCATCCCCTACTCTCTACATTTGTCACACACACTCCCATCCCCACTATCTCTCTCCCTTTCCCTCTCCCACTCCCTCTCCTACCGCCTACTATCTCTCTCTCTCTCTCTCAAGTTCTCTTTCTTCCTCTCTACTCTCTCTCTCTCTCTCTCTCTCAAGTTCTCTTTCTTCCTCTCTAATCTCTCCCTCTCTCTCTCTCTCTCCCATCCTTTACGAGCTCTCTTTGCCACCACCTACTCTCTCTCACACTATCACACTCTCTTCCATCCCCTACTAGATGTCTCTCTTACATGCACACTCCCATCCTCCCTCTCTCTCTCTCTCCTCTCCCATTCCCTACTCTCTAGATTTGTCACACACTCCCATCCCCCCTCTCTCTCCCTCTCTACTTTCTCTCTCCTATCCCCTACTCTCACTCTCTCTCTTCCATCCCCTACTCTCTCTCACACTCTCTCCCATCCCCTATTCTCTCTCTCTCTCTCATCCCCATCTTGTACGAGCTCTCTCTACCACCTCCTACTTTCTCTCAAACTCTTACACTCTGTCCCATCTCTTACTCTATCTCTCTTATAAATAAATACACATTCCCATTCTCCCCCTCTCTCTCTCTCTCGCAGTCCCTGTCCCACTACCTACTCTCTCTTGTCCCCTACTCTATCTCTCATACACGCTTCCATTCCACCTCTCACTCCCTCTCACTCCCTCTCCCACCACCTACTATCTCTCTCTCTCTAACTCTCTCCCTCTCTCTCCCATCCCTCTGCCATTGCCTACTCTCTCTATCTCTCTCTGTCTCTCTCTCCCTTCTCTCATTCTCTACTCTCTCTCTCTCTTTCACACACACACACCCATCGCCCCTCTCTCCTCTTCCATCCCCTACTTTTTTAGAAACTAGACTACATTCTACACACTTTGAAAAAAAAGTTTTAATTTTAGATTAGTTTTCAATTATTTCTATGGGGAGCACATAGATATTTCATGTTTTTGGGATGTGTCTAGTTAAAAAATTCATTAAAAAAAAATACACATTATAAAATTACTCAAAAATTTTGGGATAAACTATATAGTGTTAAGTAACTTTTGACTAGAGTGATTAAAGAATTTCAAAAAAAAGGTTAAAATTTTAGGGAGGCCACACTTTGTACTGTGTTATGTTTTTTTGGAATAAACAGTACCCCTTTTTGTGGCCCCCTTTTTTGAGAACCTAAAACTAAACCATTTTAAAAAAATAATAGTAGTTTATAAACTAGATTTAAAGGACTACGACTTTTGTTTTTTTCATATCTTAAAATTTTGAGCATAACTATCTTCAAATTCTTGTTGAAGTTCAAAATTTGTAGATTTCAGGAAAAAGGTGTCCACTTATACTCCCCTTTTGGTAGCACAACTTTGTGCACTTACCCATAAATGTTTTGATTATTAATCTATATCTACTCTACCTCAAAATTTGTTTGGTTGAAACTAGGATTCTAAAATTTGTTGGCGAAAAGAGATTTAGATTTAAAAGGGGTTAGTGTTATTTCTATAAAGATTAGGATCTTAAAAAAATTTTACTAGAGATAAAATCTGAGGCTTGATTACAGGGTTATTCAATTATCTATGAAAGTAAAAAATAGCCTAATTAGCTAGAGTTACTTTTGTATCTGTGAGGCTTTAAAATGAATAGAGCATGTATATTTGCACCTTTCCTGAGGGGATATATAGCCATTGGATTATACCTGTTTATATTGATTTTCTTCCTTTGTAGCTATCTTCATATGAAGATTATTATAGATAGAATAATATAGTATTCTTTCTCTAGGTCTTCACTTCAAGTGTTATCCTTTATTGGACAGTCTTATACCTCAACCTTGGTCTTATACCTCAATCTTGGTGTTTGTTGGAAATCTAAAAGGATGAAGCTTGAAAAATTGATTTTAGGCCCTAGGGTATAATCGACATTTCATAATTTGTAGTAGATTTTTCCTGAGATATCTCAATATTTAAAAGTTGAAATGTTTCCTTTTGTGGTCAAATGTGCTCGTGGGTCTAGGCCTCAAATTTGTTAAATCGAGATGAGGTTCCCCATTTGTGAAAAATGGTGAATGTTCTAACAGGATAATAGAAATACAAAATTATAAATAATTATTTATTTAAATATAAAATAATTAAATTGCTAAAAAATAGTAGAATCACATAACATGAATTTGTGAAATACATTCTGATATCACCAATTTCAACACTCTATTCGAAGGGACTCTAATTATTTTCCTAAATCCCTCCTTTCTTGATTTTTAGACTCTAATTATTTTCCTAGATCCCTCCTTTCCTTAGAATTGGATGAAACTTTCTATTTCTTTTCACATATTTTTATCTAAATCTTTTATTCTGTTGTGTCTAAAGAATGAATTTCATCTTTGTTCATGGTCTCATTAATTCTTGTGTATATGAGACTTGTCGTTGTGCCTTCTCCTTGTGATAACAAATCCTTTTGTTATGAATAAGCTAATATCTCCTTATTATGTCATTCATCTGAAAATGAATCATTTTACTTCCCTTTGGTATCATCTCTTCTATTCTTTCTTTTAATCTCATTATTATTTCTCATATTTCTATTTGTTGTAATCTCATTAATTTTCTCTCCTCTGGAATCTATTTCTAGATTTGTGTTTTGGATAATGATATTATCTGTTTTGTGTAATTGTTTAATCTACTATTAGATTTAGATGATCTCTGTTGGAACCTTCTTGAGGTAAGGGGTTCATTCCCATGTACATGATTTTATATAAGATTATGTTCTTTTGTAGGCTGTAGAAAGTTTTGGCTTGTTCAGTTTTCACTTGTTGCCTACATTCTTAGCAACTCCCTGCACTCACATTATTGAATCGTATGCCCAATGGATTTAACCCTGGTCCTTGCCAAGATTTTGGAGTCTTCTACTTTTTTCAAGAAAAAGTTGTCCCCATTTAGAGCCATTTGTTGGGTTCTCTAATCGAACCTCATTGATGGAAAAGAAATCTATTCGAAAGTGATCCCAATTGGAAAGAAGAAGTATAGATATGTATAAATATTATAAGATCAACGGGGAACCTATCATTATCAATGCTAGACTTTATCCATTGATGCTTGATAAACATTTCTAAGCTATAAATATCCTCACCAAATAAAATTTGACTTGTTGACTTACTCATTTTATTATGGGGGTAGGCATTTGGTGTATATATACATTATAGTTGAGTGTCCTTGAAAAACCCTCTTGTTGTTGCAAAAGTGAATGCATCACAAAGCTTGGGTATGCCACCTCCAAAAGATGAACTTAATGTTATGATAACATGAACTTGACAAAGGATATTTGTTATGCCGAGAGGCTATACAATGGCAGCAAAAAGGAGAATATGTCATAGAATCTTCCATGTTAAGGAAAAATAATAGAAGGCCATTACATATGAAATGTTTGTTATATTTCATAATAATGGGATCGAATCATAAATAATATACATCCTTATGCATTGCATTCTATCTAGTATTTCTGCTAGCTTATGCAAGTTTGAAATTTCAAATGATTATTGAACCTAGAAACAAGCTTAGCATCTGCGCAGAGGCCTCTAAATTATTTTTTGACATAAACAAAAGCTTATAAAAGGTTTGGATGGTAAAATGTTCGAACTCTTTTTTTATTTTTTATTGTATTACTTGTTAACTGTGTTTTTGACTTTCTACACAATGAAGAGGTTAAAATAATACCCTAGATTTATTTCATCTATTAGCCTTTTGAGCTTGAACACTTCCATGACTGTCTAAATCACATGCAGGTACTACAGTTACCTGGCAAGATATAGATCTTATTGTGTATTCATCTTTAATTATGTTGTATAATGATTTTCCTGTAGTGATATTGGTAACATGCTTTTAGAATGCTCATTAACTGATCAAGTGATCTAGTTTTCTTGCTAGGCTCAAAAGTACAATGGTTTATATTTTATGATGTTGGTGGTACATTTTTAGATTATGGATGAGCATGATATGCCTAATACAAGGTGATCCGTTACCCTTGTAACCCTAGTGTAGGTCTTTTCAGAATGTGTATGAATCTGACTTTTTGTCAACATATTATTAGTATTTCTATTGCTTGCCATAATTTGATGACAAGGTGCACCTGGCATTAAACCATGAAATTTAGGGAGATTACCACATCCTTTTCTATTAAAAAAAATAGAAATGTAAGAATATAATTTACTTACAAATAATTCAATTCACAATCCATCAAAAGGAATTCTTTAATACCAACTTTGCTAGTCAAAACAACTGCGCAGCTGTATACAAATTTACTGAAAAATAATGATTTCCCTTGACTTTTGTTCAAATGATTCTTTTAATTTAGTTTTTCTCTAATATCCAAGTCACCTAATGTTGGTATGTGAAATGAACACTAGGATGATTAAAGAGCATGAGTGGACTACAGTACAAGAGTCAAAAAATATTCTCTCAACATTCAAGGCAAGTGTGTTTTACTTGATGAAAATTGTATGGCTATAAAAGAGGGCCTCCATGGTTACCCTATCTGACATCAATATTTGTGCTGACTGTTCCTAACTCAATGTTGATTCATAGATAAACGTAATGCAACCTATCTGCTATACTTAGCATCATCTTTGTGATTTATTTGATATTTTTGTGAGTTGTCACTGGATCATCTTTGTGATTTATTTGATATTATATTATATCTCTTTTACTAATATCTCACTTTTATGTTGTGCAGATTTCATGAACTTTTGATTTCTATCCATAAACCCTAGTTTTGGGCTTTGAACAAGTAAGTAGCTAAGCCCAGCTCCTTAGTTTTAGCTCTAGATTATAATTGATATATAACTTCATACTTGACTATTGGGAATGAAGCATCATATTTTCTAGTGCTGAAAAATAAATTACCAAAGCAAGAGACACTTTTGTTCTCCATTATCTAGGAATTTTGTTATTGATATCTTTTTCAATAGTATACAATTAGTTTCTGGAAGTTGAATCTTATTTTACATTAGTAAGTAAATGGTAATTTATTAGTTGAGCAATAGACGAAATGAAATTGTAATGAACAACCCTACTTTGCTAACCAATTTCTCCTTTTTTCCTTTCCAAGTTTAATGACTAGGAATTTTGTCAAACAATTTGCATCATTAATTTCATAAATAATTAAATGGATATGCAATCATGGCATCAAAAAATTGGCATGTTTTAGAGCTTTTATTTACAAGTTAGGAAATAGATTGAACATAGAGTACTAGCTATTATTAAGTGGATTGGATATATTGACAATATTGTTGGTAGATTGTACAAATTTTGTCACATGGGAATGTTGGTGTTTCATTGAACATTTAATGAAAATTATATTTGAACTTTTCCCCAATAGTTTCTATAGGGATTTATGGTCATAGAATATCCCCAATAATGATCATATATGGTTGTATATTCAATCTAGATGTGAGGCAATGTGAGAAGAGTATGTCCAAATGGGAATAAGTGTTTTACACTTCAAAAATTGCCCATAACTATTTGAAATATTTATAGTCTAGTCTGATATTGCTCATTGGTTTAGAGGCTCTTCCAACAATCCTTAACCCTAAAATTATTTGTTCACTTCAACAACAAGCAGCTAAAATTAAGACCTTTGTAACAACTAGAAGTTGGAGTGGGAACTTCTAATGTTGGTGGCTGGTTTACTTGCCTCCAAAGGCTCTAAATGATGTTGAATCCTTTAACATATTGCATGATTTCCTTGCTTCACCTACAGGTGGTGGCAGATTATTTGTTCCTATGGATCTTTTGACATGTCTAAGAGATGGCATCTCTTCATGATACCAATTGGTTTATTCCATAAGCAGATGGCATCTCTTCATGATACCAATTGGTTTATTCCGTATATCATACCTTTCATACTTAACAATTATTTGTTATGTTTGTTTTTTTTTCTATTTCTCCCATTTGAAAGTTTGGAATGTGAGTTCACATTTAAAACTTAGGGAAAAAACCCTATAGCCTTAGAGGTTTTGACGTAAAAAAATTAAAAATTAAATTTTTCTTCTTAATCAAATCAATGATGGATTGTACAAGATTCAAAGGAGCTTTACAGAGATTTTTTCATAGTTATAGGCATTAGAACTCCAAGTAAAAACTTATTGGGATTTTCCAATAAATAATAAATTTGTGTGTCAGTGAGAAGACAATCCACATTATAGTGTTGTTTGTAATGTTAAAATGATTTTTAAAATTATAGTTTTTTAATAGCTATTGGGTTGTATCCTAGATGAATTCACCTAGCCCATAAAAGAAGGCACACAATGCCAACACAGCCTACCAAGAGAGATTAAGCTAGGCCCAAAATGCATATGGAGAGCCCCTTACCCTTTATGACTACTGTATCAATTCAAAGCTATCATACCATAGTTGAAGATGACCATACCGTCGTTGCGGAGATATCCAAGTTACTGGGGAGTATATGGAGTCGCCAATTGGAGAGTTACAAGCTAGGTTGTGAGGTCAGAAAATGATTTATGTGATTTTGTTTATATCATTATCTATTTATGAGATTCCTAGGTCTATCAATTTACATCAACAACACAGTTTTTGAAAGATATCTGTTGCATATATTTTTCAATAAAATTAGTTAAATAATGGAATTGCCATCAATATAGGTTAATATTATGATGTTAATAATGTTATTCCTTTAAAACAAGTCAAAAATGAATTTAGTCCTACTTACATCAACAATACATAGTTTTTGAGTGAATTTTGTTGCATACATTTTTCAACAATATTAGTTAAACAATGAAATTGCTATCAATATCTTGAATGCATAGGTTAATATTGTGATGCGAATTATGTTATTTCTTTATAAATTTATATAGTTTATTTCTTTGTTAAAAATTGCTATTAAATTTTGGTTTTCTTTTTGTTGTACATAATCCAAATTAAACCAATTTATTTCTTATTATAGGGCCACATCAGCCTTATGCTAAAAAGAAGAAGAGGAAGCCTCATGTTATACAATTAGAACCAAAAAATCCATAGGAGAATGTCAAAGATAGTCAAGATGTGCCTATCAGAAATAGGTACATCGTGACTATCTTTGGCTAATAGGCACATCATGACTATCTTTCTCATTCTTCAATCAAGAATTCTCTTTCAGTTGAGCTCACAAGGGAGATCAGCTAGTGAAGATTATCTATTAGCTTTTAATACACTTCATAGATGAGATTGAAGGAGCTTTGAGATTCATTACTACACTTAGGAATGGGTTCATCTTCAATCTTCAAAAGATTGATGATGAGCCCATTCCTGACTGTAGTAATAAATCTCAAAGCTCCTTCAACCTAAGCATATCATGTCCTTCAGACGATCTTTCTGAAGCTACATCAACATTGTATCCTTTAGGTGCTACAGAATAATTCTTATGGTTTAATTTTTTTAGCATCAATTTGTAATATATCTATTTTTGTTGCATATTATCTTTTGTATTATGAAATTTGTAGATTCATATTTCATTATAGTTGCAAGGATTTTTATTCTCAAAAATAAATTAATTTTTTTTATGTCAACATAGATTTTTTAGGGAGTATTTTAAGTAGTCTATAAAATAGTTCACATGCCTTGTGTATGATATGACATTTTGTATGTATCCTGCACTCTCTCATCCAGTTGATGATGGATTATAGAGAGTGATATGAAATGATGATGCTAAAAAATGCACACAATGAAATCCAAAATGAACCTGCATTACGAATGGATTGTGGGAATTTGGTATTGTTATATATATATATATATATATATATATATATATATATATATATATATATATATATATATATATATATATATATATATATATATATATATATATATATATATATATATATATATATATATATATATATATATATATATATATATATATATGGGTGAACCCACAATACTGGTTACCACTTTTGGGGGATGAAGGAAATCATGAAATGATGAAAAATTTGCATATAGAATTTTATGCATGTTCGCCCGAACATATAACCATGCTATATTCGTGTGAACATACCTTGTTAATATGTTCGTGCGAACATATTTGTAACGCCAATTTTGCGATTAAAATTCCACTTTTCCATTTGAAATCTTGATAAATTTGGCTTTTTTTATGTTCATGTGAACACAAATGATTATAAATGTTCGCATGAACACGTTAAATTAAATTTTTGGCTGCTCGATTATTTTTTTCATACGTTTGGGCGAACATATGTTCACACGAACCTATTAGATAAGTTCACACGAACATTGTGTTCGTGCGAACATATCAAATTACAAATTTTTTGTGTTGTTTTCTAGAGAAAAAATGAAATTGACTCTTTTGACCCCTAAAATTGAGATTGAATGATCTCCTACTATAAAATAAAAAATGTCAATTTGTGCTACTCAGAGCAAGCTTTCCAATGACTATAATTGTAATACATATTATATTCATTAAGACTTTCAAATATGAGTTTAACTCATTATAGGTTCATTACTGATTTAATATCAACCGACTTCAACACCTCAGGAAAATTAGTAAATTAGGTCAATTTTTTTTTGAAAAATATATAAGAACTAGATTATTGAGATACCTTTCTATTCAAAAAAAAAAAAAGGTTTCTAATAAATTGACCTCAAATTATCTGTGTCAAACAGAACGTATGTCTGAATTATGATTCGTGTCACTTGAAAACTTCATAAACCATACAATATTCAACCAAAATGATCAAACAAAATGCATCCTCTGGATATTGGTCTTAGGAATCTAACACAGAAAGAATTATGTCATTATGATTTCTAGAAAAAAAGTTATGTGTGTCAAACGAACTGTCACTCTTTAAAAATATTGAATTTTATTATGTCCCACTTTTGGAAGGAGAAGAAAAAATTAACCTAAATAATTTTATTTTTTTCAGATTAAAAAATATGGTTACAAAGTACTCAAAATCATTAGTTTATGTCATCTTGAAATTATTTATAGTTTTTGAGATATAGTCAGTTGAACGTGACATTTGTTGCAAAAATATTGATTTCAAAGTAAAAATTGGTCAAAAAGTGGAACCCATTATTGTGGGATCACCCATATATGTTTAAGTTCTAATTGTCTTAGTGGACATGTATGCAAAATTAACAATAGAAGATTCCCACAATCCATGATTTGTAATGTAGGTTCGTTTTGGATTTGATTGTGTGCATTTTTTAGCATCATCTTTCTAGATCACTCTCCATAATCCATCATTAGCTGGATGAGAGAGTGCAGGATGCATACAAAATGTCATATCATATGCAATGCATGTGAACTATTTTATAGAATGCCTAAAACAAATTTACACCTAAGTGCTGGTCAAAATTTCTCCGTTCATTGGTCAAAATTTCTACCAATGGTTGGATGTTTTCTACCTTCAATGGTCAAAATTTTCTACCTTCATTGGTGAAATTTTCCCAGCCTTGGTTGAAATTTCTACCTTTATTGGTCAAAAGTTTCCAGTTGAATTGGTCAAAATTTCTACCTTTATTGGTCAAAACTTTCCACATCAATTGGTTGAAAGTTTTCAATTCAATTGGTCAAAATTTCTACCTTTATTGGTCAAAACTTTCCACACCAATTGGTTGAAAATTCTACCTTTATTGGTCGAAAGTTACCACTTCAGTTGGTCAAAATTTCTACCTTCATTGGTCAAAATTTCGACCACTTCTTGGTTTATCTTGAGCCATGGCTCTGGATGATTTTTGACCAACTAGAGATTGGTCAAAATTTTGACTAGAAAATTTTTTACCAATGGGCTAGTCAAGTTTGGTTGAACGTTGGTCAAAATTTGGGTTGAAATTTTGACCAATAAAGGTTGAAAAGTGGGCCCAAACGTACTAGTGTAAATCCCAAGAAAATAATAATCTATATGAGTGTCCTCAGATGACATTGCTTGAATTAGAAGGCAAAACAAGACAAACAATTGAAATGAAAATACAGATGCAGTATGACACTTTATCTTAGTGCAGTTGTAAGAATACATACAAATGGTGTATAAATAGACTAGAAGAGACATAAGACTAATGCAGAAGATATTACAAGTCATGACGAATAATCTGAAGTAACAAAATTAATCATCAGACTTGAAACAACCAAGATATCCACCAGAATGCCAAAATGCAGAAGACTGAATAGAATGTGCTTGGAGCAAAATCTGGAAAAATAACTAGCATCACTAGAAAAATCTTGGAAAGAGCTTTCCAGTGATATAAATAATTCCCAAATTGGAGATCAAATACTCAAGATATGTTGCCTAGAGTGCAAAATTGAATCCATGACTTTGACAGTAGAAAAACCTATCAAAAAAGCATCAAAACTTAAAACTAGTTATACCAATGTAATAGGCTCAAAACCAGCTTTCTGACAATATCTAATTTACAAAAAAATGGAGTCCATATACTCAAAGTATGAGAAAAAAAGTGAAGGTAGGTCCAAATAAAGGCCAATGAGGTGATAGGAAGTGGTGATGCAATGCTAATGTCAACAAGTGATGAGCCCAAATTTGATGGTTAAACAGTCATCGAGGCAAAAAATTTCCATAAAAATGACCCCTGATGTCAAAAAGAAATACATCTAGTATGCCGAGAAAAACTGGTTCATTGACAAACAAAGGGTTGGTCCCAGATTAAAAATTGCTAGCCAAAGAAAGCATTTGTTCAAAATATTAAACACCAAATTTGCATGTAAGAAATGTAATACCGCCTAGTAAGGTTGGAAAAATACCATCAATGAGGCAAAAATAACTTCTAATTTGAAACCATTGTCATGGGTGATAAAACTACCAAATACTTGGAGAAAAATGAACCTACCATGGAATCCAAGGAAAAATTGCATTCACATGTCAAAAAATCTCATGAAACCGGTTGAAAATGCCTAGTCTTGAGAAGCAGCCCGAGGACATATGCAAAAGGCAGAGTAATCACCAATTAAAAAAGGCCAAACTGCCAAAAAAGACCATGAGAAACCAAAATTGTTTCCTCACACTGATTTTGCATGGCCATATTGATAGTGAAGCCATTAATGGAAGCTCCAATCAAAGGAAAAAAAAAAAAAAAACTTCTCCCATGAGTATAGAAGGCTTTCTTCCAAGCAACCGGGTACTACCTGATGCAAAAAATGATGCGATCAAACCAACTACATAATGGCAAGAGTGCATGGTCGCTGATGAAAGTCATGTGGAGGTTGAAAACATGGGATACTATAATAACCAAGGGACCTTTCAAAGCATGAAACCATCCAAACAAAAATCCAACGACCTCAATAGTGCACAACCTACATAAAAAACATTCTGCAAACTCACCACCATGTTGGAATCTGACTCAATAGGACACCAATCACTTCTGAAGCCTCAAAAATACTAGAGAACCCACAACAAGTCATAATAGTGAAGATTCAAAAAAAATTGAAGAAGAATAAAAATTCATATCTGCCCCCTTTTCACAGTAAAAATCATGGGAGGCCACATCAACCAACACTTTCCAGATTTCATGCCCATAAGACTGCACATAAAAAAGAAAAAAGTCCATCGGTTAAGGAAAAAAATGTGTGAGGACCATTTGAACAAAATTTTCCATTAAACTCAGACTGCATGGGATTACCTTTGTACCAAAATTCAGCAACAACTACCCAGCTAGTTATTTCGATTGGCTAGGTACACACGCCATTTATCTCCATCTGTCTCCTTCCATCTCTCCCGTACCGATTCCTACTTTACCCATGCATGTGTGCCGCCAACTGTGGAGCCTGTCACAATTTTATGTCAGAATACGGAAGCAACACAGCAAGTCCAAGTTGTTTTTAATGAAAGGTAAGGTATTTATTTTTCATGTTTTGTAGAGAATGTACAGGTAATTTTTATGAAAAAAGGGTTAACTATTATTTATTTATTTATTTCTAATTGATAGACAAAGATAATAAGGTATATTTTTCATATAATTTTTTTAATAGACCTTAAACATTTTTTAATAAATTTTATTGAATATTTCAATATTCAATTTTAGTTAGCTTTATTTCATTATCTTGTTATAAGAATGATAAAAAATATAATATTTAAAAATAACCATAAGAATTGGATAAAAAATATTTACAAAATAATAATCTAAAAAATGTATTATAAAATAATAAAATGATCCAAATTTAAATACAAAATGTATTATATAATTTATGCAAATAAATTAATATAGTTATAGTATTTTCATATAGATTTAGTGTTGTTATATTTGATTATCTATTTGTAATTGATATACAAAGAGATGATATTTATTAAAAAAAATAATTGATATTTTTTAGCCAAAATAAAATTATGACTTGTACATTTTTTAAATATTTGAATATAGCTATATGATTATAAATTTTATTCAACATTCAAGTATTCAATTTTACTACATAATACTATTAATTTAAATATGACAAACATATTAATGTTAATTGTGAATATAATTTTTTTTCAAATAATGAGAAATGTTATTGCAAAAGATTTAAATTTTAAAGAGATGTATACAAAATATTTTAAAAAGATTTACAAAATAATAATTTCAAAAATGCATTATAAAACAATAAAAGGTTTCAAATTTAACTATAAAATGTATTATAAAATTTATTGTAGATAAACAAAATTTAAATCTATTTGTATTTGGTACATATAATATAAATTAAAATTCAAAGTAAGTATAATAATTTTACTTGACATGTTTGATATTTCACTAAATGAATGTACTAAAAATCATTAAATCCTTTAGATCTAGTGTTGTTGCATTTGACTTTGATTGTGTGGTTAACAAATAAGATTAGTAATGAAGGCATTGTATTAAGAGTTGAGTAGCCTAACTTTACACTTTTTAAAATCTCTTAATATGAAAAATTTCAAATCTTATAACAACACTAAATATATAAGAAAATATGACTCAATTCAAAAAATAAATATGAATAAATTTTATTTATCTAGAGTAAATTTTAATTAAACCTTCTTATATTCCATAATAAGTTTTTGCATTATTATTTTATAAATATTGAATAAATATAAAATGCATAGTTCTAATAGTTATTTAAAAAAATATTATATTCATGATTAACATCGTTTTATCTTAAAATATATAGGACTAAATCTATAGGACATAATCCTCATTAGTACATTCATCTAGAGAAAATCAAACATATCAAGTGAAATTATTTTACTTTCTTTAAATTTTACTTTAAATTCTATGTACCAAATACAAGTAAATTTAGAATATGTTTATTTACGATAAATTTTACAAAACGTAGAAATGAAAAATAATAACCTTACTTTTCATTAAAAATAAAAACCTTAAATTGTATGTACCAAATACAAGTAAATTTAGAATATGTTTATTTACAATAAATTTTACAAAACATAGAAATGAAAAATAAATACCTTACAATTCATTTCTAAGTTTTGTAAAATTTATTGTAAATAAACATATTCTAAATGTACCAAATACAAATAGATTTAAATTTTGTTTATCTAAACTAAATTTTATAATACATTTTATAGTTAAATTTGGAACCTTTTATTGTTTTATAATACATTTTTGAAATTATTATTTTGTAAATCTTTTTAAAATATTTTGTATACATCTCTTTAAAATTTAAATCTTTTGCAATAACATTTCTCATTATTTGAAAAAATAAATTATATTCACAATTAACATTAATATGTTTGTCATATTTAAATTAAATTAACAATAATTATTTTGCTAAAAATATCAATTTTTTTTTTTATAAATATCGTCTCTTTGTATATCAATTACAAATAGATAATCAAATATAACAACACTAAATCTATATGAAAATACTTTAACTACATTAATTTATCTGCATAAATTTTATAATACATTTTGTATTTAAATTTGAATCATTTTATTATTTTATAATATAATTTTTTAGATTATTATTTTGTAAATATTGTTTATACAATTCTTATGGTTATTTTTAAATATTATATTTTTTAACATTCTTATAACAAGATAATGAAATAAAGCTAACTAAAATTGAATATTTAAATATTCAATAAAATTTATTAAAAAATGTTAAAGATCTATTAAAAAAATTAAATGAAAAATATACTTTATTATCTTTGTCTACCAATTAGAAATAAATAAATAAATAATAGTTAACCTTTTTTTTTAATAAAAATTAACTTTACATTCTCTAGAAAACTTGAAAAATAAATACCTTACCTTTCATTAAAAACATCTTGGACTTGTCATGTTGCTTCTGTATTCTGACATAAAATTAAGGCAAGCTCCACAGTTGGCGGCACACATGCATGGGCGAAGTAGGAATCGATAGGGAGAGACGGAAGGAGACAGATGGAGATAAACGGCGTGTGTACCTAGCCAGTCAAAATAATTGGCTGGGTAGTTGTTGCCCCAAAATTCCACTAAGCAAATTTGAAACTGCCAAATTAAAACATCGTCAATGCCAATAAAATCATACAACTTCAACTGACACGATAGAAAAACAATAACTCCATGCAATTGCACACCATTGGGAGGTGTGTGCATAGAAGGTATTGGCCACAGATCATGGGCGCAGGTCGCCAAAGAACATTTACACCCACCAATAAACTATATGCCCTCCAATTTTGGCAATTGATAGAATCTGCCAAAAATAATGGCATGTGTAGGGAAAAGGGTTCCTTGAGCTAATGTGGAGGTGTAGGATTTCAAAACAAAATCTATCACTACCTCGCAAATTGTGTCTTCAACAAAAAAAGGTTTGCAAAAAGTCGCTCCAAACTATTAGGTGCTGACGTGAAGACAAAAGAAGTGTGATGTTCAAGCACGTTACTCCATGCGAGAACACCATGAAGAAACAAGCACTTCCTCCCCAAACATTAACACATGAACCAAAAAAATGCACCACTAATGACTCTTTGAGAAAGAAAATTGCAAAGTTTTTAAAAATTTTTTTTGATAAATAAAATAAAAAAATCACCTTCATTATGGGAAGTGTATCCAAGTCAAAACAACCTGGGTGCAAAAAAAAAATTGGCTTAATTTTCAACAGCATCCAAACTAGACATATTTTATATGGAAATGTGGGTTTTCGAGTGCTTTGAGATAAATGGTGATGTCTATTTT
Source organism: Cupressus sempervirens (assembly GCA_028749045.1). Lineage (NCBI taxonomy): Eukaryota > Viridiplantae > Streptophyta > Pinopsida > Cupressales > Cupressaceae > Cupressus > Cupressus sempervirens. The sequence continues at coordinate 837,220,544 of CM053789.1, read as the reverse complement.
TTCTCAAAGTTCCTTGAAAATCAGTGACCCCAAGATCCAATATAAAAAATCATTAAAAATTTAGATTTGAAAAACTAATGCTAAAACTCTCACAAACAAAATAGGGGCATGAAGATCTATAGCTTTGATACCATGTAGAAGTTAATGAAAGATCAACCCCACAGCTCCCAAGAATCACCTTCATGCAAACACCTGTTACATAAGAAAGAAGCAAAAAGCTATGGAGGCAAGAATTGCTAGATCCATAGATGAGACATTCTTGATGAGCAAAAAGAGATTGCCATTATCAAAAGTGAATGAATAAAATTTACAAAGAGAGATCATCCTTATAAAGGAGATCAAAACCCTAAAAGGAAAATATCCTAGGTTACATAATAATAATTAATAAAAGAATTAATTATTATATGCCTAAAGTTTAGCTTAAGTGAACTAGAGTTCATTAAGAAATATCTAATTACTCTAATATAATTTTGTAAATCTGCTTCCATTTCTATATCTCTGGTGTAATTCATGAGAATGAATCCTAAGGAGTTAGATAAACTAGTCCAATATGTGAAGAGGGAACCTCTAGCAAATGCTCAATTCACTAATAATGTTGTTGAAAACTAGACCTCTCATGAGAATCTCGTCTTTGTATCAGAAGGTTTTAGACAAGTCGCTATTATAGAACCTAGCGTTCATGCTATTGAATGAGAAATTGAAGAAAGGAAACGCAATTTGTTCTATGTGTCTCTATTGTTAAATGGAGAAAAACTCAGCAATTGCATTATAGATTCAGGGGCTTCCGATTACATCATGCCAACACTAGTAGCCAAGGCCCTTGGTCTAAATCTCACTAAAACTTTTGGACGTTGCTATTCTATGGATAGGACGTCGGTCCCCCTTATTGATCAAGTCAAAGATGTACAAGCAATCCTTTATGCTTTCCTAGACAAGAGGTTGAAATTAACTATTTTGGTGGCCAACATTCTTTCCAATTATGGGATGTTGCTGAGCAGAACATTTTGTAAAGACATGAGAGGGGAAATCAAGATGGATTTGTCTAAAGCTTTAATCCTTGTAGGTAAAAAGAAGATCAAACTAGAGCTAGAGACGAAGAATAAATACATAGTGGTACCTTTAGAAAATTCCAAAGCCCAGATACTATACGAAGAATGCCAGTTTGGGGACTATGTTATTTTGCCTAATGATCGACCCAGAGAAGGTAAGGAGAAAGTTGACACAAATGCACTATGGACATTGGAATTTGATGGAAACTTCTCTAATTCAGGATTAAAAGCTGGAGCAATCTTAATTTCTCCTTCAGGAGACTTCTTTCCTTTCTCTTTTAAATTAGACTTTTACAACACAAATAATACAACAGAATATGAGTCCTTGCTTTTAGGGTTGCAGGAAGCCAAAGCAAAAAAGATAAAGCAATTGAAGGAAAAATGTGATGTGGAACTCATCATAAAACATGTAAGAAATCAATTCTCTATGAAAAATGATAGATTGAAACACTATAGGAACCTAGTTTGGGATGAGATTGAATCCTTTGATGCTTTCTCCATAGAGTTCATTCCTCGCTCACAAAACTCTAAAGCTAATTCCTTAGCTATTTCCACCTCTTTATTATTACCACATCCTAATTTTAAAAATGATACCTATAGGATCAAAATGATCTATGGACCTAGTGTCCTGGATAATATAGACCACTGGTAGGTTTTTGACAATGATTCACAATTAAAGGATTTTATTGGATGTATTGGAAACTTTGCTAACATTTTCTTTGAAGGGTCGAAAGAGGATGAAAAATCAGTCGATGAAGAATTGGTTGAGTCTAGAGAGGTTATTCAATTAAAGGAAAGAAAATCCCCAGGGGATTGGTCTCTTCGAAACATCTATTTGGATGAAAAGATGACACCACCATCAAAAAGGAAAGTGATCTCAATGAAGGCTTGAAGGAACGTGATAAAATTAATATCAGAGATGAGGGAGATCCTAAATGGATTTCAATCGGCAAAACATGCTTAGAAAGAGAGAAGAGTAGTTTGTTGAAGCTTCTTGTCAAATATAAAGATATTTTTTCTTGAGGGTATGAAGACTTGAAAAATTTCAGGGATGGAGGGTTTAGGCATCACATACCTTTAAAACCTGAGGCAACCCCTTTCTGGCAAAAACTTTAAAACTATAGGGTTAGTGCAAGAAGTTGGGTCTCACTTTTGGCCAAAAAGTGGAAGTGTTTTTCCTATTTTTGAAATATTTTTTCAATTGATGCCAAAATTTGAGCCATTTAGACATTAAATATAAAAAAACTTCAGAAATAAAAATTGTAGTGCCTAGAATCTTCTTTTTGAATATGTAATTTATTTGTATACCAATATGATAGATTATTTTTTTGGTATGGATATTTAAAAACCACTTTTTCAAAATGCATGTTTCAGGACCATACCACGCTTGTGTACGGACACCATAATTTGACACAAATGAATGAATTTTTGTGAATCCTTTTAAACGGAGTTACCTGACACACCAAAGATTGATGAGAATATTTTTCTTGAATTTTTTAATGAATTTTTTTTATTATTAATTTTTAATTGGCAATAAAAGAAAATTTTAAAACCTCTCATGTACGGACACCATAATTTGATCAAAATTTCACTTTTTTCAATTTTTTTTTTTTTTTTTAACTTCAAAAGAATTGAATTTAGATTGATGACATATAAATTAATTTAAGAAAAAATATAAAATTAAAAAGTTATTAAAGTTTTAGTGAACGTTGCTATTTTACATTTAGGTACCACCTTTGATTAAAAAATTATTTAAAAATAGTAAATAAAAACATAACTCTATAAAATTTATATTTCTAAAATTAGGACAGTGAGAGCTCTAATGGGTTTTTGTTTCGTAAAAAAATTTGATCGAGAAGACCCTCTAAAAATTATGGCAAGGCATGAATTTGTCAGTTCAATGCCTTAGCCAAATCTTAAGAGGCCAAGGCATAGGCTTGGTCTCACCAAGCCTATCCCAAACCAAAATTCGAGGTAGGGAAAAAAAATCCCGCCTCATGTTGTAAGAAACAGGCACCCATTATTTGAATTTCAAAAAATGGGTACCTGTTTTGAAAAGGTAAAAGTGGCATGTAAAATATGTCGAAAACTTTAAAAAAATGTATTTTTAAGAAACGAGTACCCATTTTTTACTTTTAAAAAATGGGTACTCGATTTTTAAAAATTGAGTAACCATTTTTTATTTTTTAAAAATGGGTGCCTGTTTCTTAAAAAAATTTATTTTTATTTTTTGAGAAATGGGTACTCGTTTTTTGAAAATAAAAAATGGGTACCCAATTTTTAAAAATAACGGGTGCCCGTTTTTTAAATTTAGGGTCGGGCACCCGAACCAAAAATAGGTGCCCATTTTTTAAAATTGGGTACTCATTTCTAAGAAGTTTCATTTTGCGAATTTGACTTTCGCGGAATTGCGATCCAAATTTGTGCATTCACCCTATAATCCAAAGGTATCCTAAGCAATTTTTAAAGAAGTGGAAAAGATATTGAAAGCCTGTATAATATATCCAATCCACCATTCAAATTATATAGCAAACATTGTACCTATGAGAAAGAAAAATGATGAGATAAGAATTTGTGTGGACTTTAGGAACTTGAGTGAGGCTAGTCTCAAGGACAATTATGCACTCCTGACTATGGAACATGTTTTGCAATTAGTCACTAGGTCTAAAGTTATATCAATGCTCAATGGTTACTCAGGGTATAATCAAATCAGTGTTGCACTAGAAGATCAACACAAAACAACTTTTATAACTCCCTAGGGCACCTATGCTTATAATAGAATTCCTTTTGGCTTGATCAATGCAAGAGCGACATTTCAAAGAGCAACGAACTCCTCTTTTATAGATTTGTGAGACAAAATAGTTGTAATATATCTAGACAATCTGATTGTCTATTCCAAGAGGAGGAAATGCCACCTGAGAGATTTGGAAGCAATATTAGGCCGATGTAGACAACATGTCATATCTCTCAATCCTAAAAAGTCAATTTTCTTCATGGAAGAAGACAAGCTTCTAGGACATATTATTTCAAAGAAAGGCATAAAGATTGACCCAGACAGAATAAAAGCGATATAACAGTTATCTTTGCCTACCAATAGGAGCAATTTAAAATCCTTCTTCAGTCAAATAAATTTCCTAAGGAGCTTTGTCCCTGAGTTCTTGGAAAAAAGTAAGGCATATGTTGAAAATGATGAGTGAAAAACACCCTTTTAGATTGCAAAAGGAAGGTAAGATAGCTTTTGAGGATATTAAGACAGCTATTTCAAATGCTCCTATGTTAGTAAGCCCATATTTCAAAAGAGATTTTATTATATATCGTTATGCTTTAGAGAATACTCTGTTTGGTATCTTGACCTAGAGAAATGATCAAGATGAAGAAGCGCCAATTGTCTTCATGAGCATCCCTTTGAAGAAGCATGAGCTAGATTACACTCAGATGGAGAAACATGCATTTGTTGTAGTGAAAGTGGTGAAGCAATTTAGGTATTATATTTTGCATTCCCATTCTATTGTATATGTTCTTGAGATAGTGATTAAGAGCATATTGACTCAACAAGAAATTGGAGTAAACAAAAGAGCAATCTAGGTGACTAGGATTCAAGAATATGATCGTACAATCAAACCTACTAACATGGTTAGGGGATGGGGTTTATGTAAATGGATTGTAGAAAACAAAGGGCCACCACTAGAAGACACAGTCACCATGCCCAATGTTTTGCTAGTTAGTTCAACTGATCCTTGGTTCTCTAATGTAGTATACTTTTTGACCTACGGTGAATGCTTTATGAATTTGAGTTATAAAGAAAAACACAACCTCGAGTTAAAGGTAGAAAAGAACATAATTTCTTAGGGGATGTTGTATAAAAGAGTTATAGATGGGACATTTTTGAGATCTGTAGATAGTGAACAACAATTTTTTTTTTATTGAAATTATATCATTCAGATGTTTATGGTGGGCATTTTCCCTCTACTATAACCAATTTTAAAATTATTAGAAATTGTTTCTACTGGTCAGGTATGTTTAAAGATGCATACTCATATGTGAAAGATTGTGAGAAGTGTAAACACTTTACAGGTTGCCCTTAGCTTGCAACATTACCGCTGAGGCCGGTAGTGATTGATGAACCTTTTCACCCATGGGGTCTAGATTTCATAGGACCCTTAAATCCTCCATCTAGTGCTAGTCACATGTATATCCTAACTACTACAGACTATTTCACCAAATGGGTGGAAGCAATTCCAACTAAGAAGGCTAACTTGCAAGTGGTGTGTGAATTCTTGATGGAGTACATATTTTTCAAGTTCGGGGTTCCACAAAAGATAGTGGTAGATAATGCAACCTATTTCTCATCTAAAGAGATTTCTATGTTTTTCTATGAACACGACATATCCTTGGTGCATTCTTTGGATTATTTCCTTTAGGGCGATGGGTAGGTGGAGTCTAGCAACAAGAACTTGGTCACCATAATGAAGAAATTGGTAAGTGATAATGTCCAGAATTGGCATAAGAAATCTTTTGAAGCACTATGGGCTGACAGGATCATGCCTAAGAGAGATATTAGCATGGTTCCTTTTGAATTGGTGTACGGAGTAGGAGCTCGACTATACCTGCCTCTAGAGTTATCTGTCCCAAAGTTGCAATCGGTAATTGAGGATCCTTTTTTTGAGATTCCTTAGAAAAGAGAGTGATGTATTTGAATAAGCCAGAAGAAGAAAGGGATAAACTTGTGGATCACATTATTGAACATCAGATGAAAGTAAAGCAGATTTTTGACATGAGAGCCAAACCTTGCAGTTTCACAAAGGGAAATGAAGTCCTTTTATGGGACAAGAGGAGAGAACCAAAGGGAGCACATGGTAAATTTGATTCATTGTGGAAAGTTCTATTTGTTGTCATAGAATTTGTTGGTTCAAATGCTTTTTACTTGAGTCACCCAAATGGTACTAGTCTTCCCTTTACTTATAATGGACAAGACCTAAAATTGCTAAAATTGTAATCCCTAAAATGGTTCTTCCCATGTAAATCCTTTCTTTTGCTTTCTTGTTTTCTTTTGTTTTCTTTTCTGTCATGCCCTATTTTTGTGTTCTTTTGGTTAGTTTTGTTCCCAGCATTCTGAGTTCTTTGTGTACTCCATGTACACAGTCCCCAATTAGAGCCCTTGTTAGCCCTAGTTTTGAGTCACCATTATAACTTTCAAGTTCCTTTTTAAAATCTAAAAGATCACATTGACAAGTTCCTCACATTTTCTTCTTTTCAAAATCATCATTCCTTACATATGAGAGTCATTCTTGTGATACCTTTTTGTAAATCCTTCTTTTGAATCGCTTTGAACCTTGGTTCAAAGTAGTTCAAAGTAAAACCAAAGCTTTTTATACTAATGTTTTTCTACAGGTGGGACCTACTAAGTGCAACATAGATGTTTTCTTGAACCACTTCGAACCTCTTTGAACCTTGGCTCAAATTAGTTCAAAGTAGTTCTACTATTAAAGATTTTTACACATGGATATTAACAATTCTTAAAAGGACGATGGTTCTAGAGAAATTAAAGAAGGTGTTAGAGTAATGATTAAAAGGTCTTGTTTGATTTATCATTACTTGAAGCAAAGGTCAATTTGTCATCATGATTAAAGGAAGGAAAATCTTTCATTTGGGGGCCAAATTGGATGTCAGGAGTTCATAATTATTGCAAGGGAATTCATGTAAGGTGTTCATTTAATGAAGGAGTCCTATCACAGTTTCAAGTGTGCATGTTAAGCTGCAAAAATCTGGCCATGAATACCACATTATGAGGTGGTACCTTTGCTAGTATTTTCTCTTACCTTTAAAACACTAGTTTCCCACTCAATTGTGTTATCCTATGCAAAGGTGAATTAGAAGCACACCAAAAGTGAAAGAAGGGAAGTGGTCTAGTTTTCTTTCAATAGGTTGCAGGTAAGAATATAAGAAATCTCTTGTCCTTTCTTCTATGTTGTTACTTTGAGAAACAAGAGCAATGTTGGATATTTCTTTCCTTTGTTTAGAATGAGTTCTATTCTACATTTCTTTGGGAATATTTCTAGTCATGACTGTAAAAGTCTTTCCATTTTTTACACTAATCTAGAAGGGGTTAGGGTTGAGAAGCTACAAGAGAGTTTTTCTGATCAAGCTATTGAGGTTAATGGTTGTTAAAAATCCTAACAAGTGATTTATTTGAAGTTTCTACTTTTCCTCCCACCCTTTTAAGCCCCAAATTGCTTTAGTTGTGCATTGATCACTATGATGCTAGAACTAAGAGTATTTTGAATAAAGATGGGGAGCTAATATTGTCCATCACTAGGGAGACTATCTTGTGAGTGTTGTGTCTACCTGAGTGCATCTTTGCTACTTTTGGCACTACCCAGTCTCTGGTTGAATACCAAGAGAACCTAGACAAGTACTGTAACATGATGGCTCAAAAATGGATAGTGACTAACTATAAAGGCTATTTGAGGTTGTCCAAAATAATCACTAAAGATCACATGAAGCCTCATTTCGATGACCTCATGGTTTTGTTACACTAGGTTTGAGGGTCTGTTGATGTCTTCCTCTTTAAAGAATGGATGTACCACTACATAGATATTATCCTGATAGGAAAATAGTTTCTAGATTGGGCAAAATTGATATCTATTTAGCTAAGGGGATAACTTAAACATTCTAAGATATCAAGAGAAGACATCCATATGTCCTCTGACTTAACCTATTGCATTGCGTGTGTTAGAAATATTACTTTCCTTCACCATGAACCTTGGAGTGAAGATGTAACTGTTTACCAATATTGTCCCTTGCCACAAAAGGACAAAGTGTTGGAGGAATTGAGGGAAAAAAATGATGTTTTGATAGAGAGTGTACATTTGAACCTCAGAAAAGCACCAATGCCAAGAATATCCCTAGAGGCCCAATGGCTAATTCAAATATATGGAAGCTCTTTCATTCAATTTCCTAAGTTTACATACCTGGGAGTAGGGGGATTTGAAGAAGAACCTTTGAAGTTATCTCTATACACATTAGATTTTTTTATTATGGCTAAGCTAAGATATGTAGGCAATTTTATTAAGTAATTAGGGATAACCTACCTCAGGAAAGGGGGAGTCCATTTTTCCTATCAAAATTAGTCATTTAGCTTGATAATTCCTCTATGATTGGAAATAACTTGTTTTTCTTTAATCTTAGATTCTACTAGGGAAGGAGATATTTTGATAGAAAAGGTTTTGTAGTGAAGGTACTTGGCCTTAAGGGTCAGCCACCAATAGTTCTTCATTTGGAAGATTTGTGGGAAGATTGCAATGATGAGAGAGAGGTGGTTAAAAGAGATCATTCAAGATTAATATTTCCTCAAATTAATTCCTTGAAATTGAATTTTAAATTGGAAGGAATAATTGAAGATGGTTCAAATGTTTTTGAACTAGGTTGGGAAGAGGCACGTGAATAGAAGCAACTTGAAGTCAATGAGAAACAAACTACAAATCCCCAAAGGTAGTTTAATTCTCTAAAACATTAACTTATGATATCCAAATTTCATATCATGTTGCAAGCGGTACTTCATCTTCTAAGAAGAAAAAAGGAGTGGCATCCCCTAAGCACATCACGACTCCTAGAACCAGGTCCAAAACCAAATTTGAGGCACTCACACAAAAGAAGATTCAAAAAGAGAAAATGATGACTCCAAAACAAGGCCAAGGAGAAGAACTTTCCTTCTTGGATAATCAAGATGGTGATATAGAATTGATAGAGGCCTCAAAGTCAGATTAGTTTAGTTTCATGACTTCCACCAAAGGAACTCAAGGAATAACAACCACATCTGCCATTCCACCTTGGTTATCAAACTCAATGAGCAAGAAACACAGTCTTCAACTGGTGTCCATACCTATAAAAGACATCATCACAAAATATGTAGCTCGTGGTTCTAAGAGAAAGAAGATGAAAAATGATACGTGGTTGATCAAAGACCATATGACTAGTAAGGTGACAACAGAGGTGGCTACCTACAAAGAGAAGGAAGAATCTAGGGAGATTAATGAAAAAGATTTCAAATTTACTATTGTAGAATTGGTAGCTATTACTAGAGATACTGGGAGTCACTTCTTCAAATTATCAGCAGATCACATATTGACTCAATTTGAAAGGGAAAACAAAGAAAAGAAAGAACTAAAAAGGCTAGTAATCACCATGTTCGAGTATATGGATTCTTTGATTTATTTGGGTGCTCTTCCATTAATTTAGACTCCACAATCATTTGATCCCAATTCATTATATAGCCAACAATTGGTCAAGAAAATGAAAAAGGGAAGATTACTCTTAGAAGTAATATATGAATGGGTAAGTTCCATAGCCAAGGAGGGAAGTAAATTTATTTTGGATTTCACTACCACATGTGTGGAGGGAGAAGTACTATTGGGTGAGGTCCCAACCCTTATTCTGGTATGGGAGGTAGACCAAAGTCAGTGACAAGCCATTGTGGTTTAGGTACACAAAGTTGAAAGATATTGTGTGTTGAAGTTCTTGAGCAAAAACTCCATGAAAATTGTGGATTGATGTATGTTGTTCATCCTTAAAAATAATATGGGTTGGAAAGATTTGATCTACAAGGGAGCCATTGAGGAGATGTGAGTAGTGGAACTCGAAGTCACTAGAATGCATAAAGAGCTATTGAAGGACATGCAGATTGTTAATCCTATATGTATCTTGCAGTTGGATGATGACAACATTGATTCTAAGGTTTTAACTAAGAGCTTCAATGATGCCATGTTTGAGACAAAGGATACTGGCACACCTACTTCCACAGACTTAACTACCCTAGCCAATATTGAATCAATTTTGTACTTGAACAAGGATCTTATGCCATGACAAAGCTACATGTTCAAGGAGCTCAAGTGGAAGAAAGATGCATGTAGATCAAAACTACTCAGTTTGAAGAATCCCCACTCCCATATGATGCCAAAATTTGTGAGTGCCTTCAAAAGCTGGAAATTAGTCAAGTAAACCATGGTGGATGAAAAAAATCGTAGTGAGGATGTTTAGTTACAAATAGTTATATTTGGCATTTGAAATTTCAAAACTATTTCAAAATTGTTTCTTTGTTTATAAGTGTTTTCAACCGAAAGGTTATGTTTTGATGAAGGGATTTTCGAGTTTATAAAAGACTATAAATGATGGAGCATTTGACTAGAATAGGGTTAGCTTTTAGTAGCATAAAAATACTCTGATAATTTAGTATTGTTAAAGTTTCTTTGAAGGAGATAGTGATAGACATATAGTAGTGATATATACGAAAGTTGTCTCTTAATGGCTTTGTGCTTGGGAAGTCTTTTTCAATATATATATCTAACACATTTTATTGTGCTTAGAAACTTAGAGCTTGAGCGAAATCATTTGTGGTTACTTTGAGAGCCATAATGGTTAATATTGCATGACTTCTATTACTCTTTCTCCTGATGTTTATATTTGTCTTTTATTTGTGAAAATCTATTTAAGTTGTTGTAGGATTTAATTTCATATTTGAGTCTTGTTCAATTACGGAAAGACTGTGCACTTTTGATTTAATGTTAAATTTTTTAAGTTGTAGAGCAATACCTTCGTACCAAAGAGTATGTGAGAGCCCCTTAAACATTTTTTGAAAAAAGTGTGTAGTTTGTTGGTTTTGATCTTTCATAATTCATTGATAATTTATTTGTAAAGGGAGTTGTACTTGTAAAAATTCAGAGGGAAACGATCAACATAACATGTACCCAACTATTGTGAACATTATTAGATTTTCAATCTTCGGCATAGATTGAATTGCACTATTTTGTAGGGAAAGACAATTTGTTCACTAACAAAGCACAAACCTGTGTCACCCTTTTATGAAGGAAAATGCTAAGAAAAGTATAGCTATTTAACTTCAATGACATAAAATTGGTATTATTATTTAGAATTTTAAAATGATGTAAACTAATGAAATGTGTAGAAATGGAAAAAGTTTAGGATTATTATTTTTAATGATTATTTGGAATAAGAATTGACATATTTCCTAATTTTTAGAGATTCTTTTTTTAGTTGCTGAAAAACACCAAAAATGAGGGGTCTAGTTCCCACCACAAAATTATTTGGAAATTAACCTTTTTCCCTTTGATTTTAGATTATGTTATAGATAACATATTTATCTAGATCAATAAGAAAAAAAATTGTCTTTTGACATATATTTTCTCTTTTATAACAATTCAAATTTCAAAATTGATAGTTTTCATCTCCCACCAGATTTTTCAAAATAAATCTATTCTAACTAAAAGAAAATTTATAAATTTTGGAAGATGACTATCTCCTCTAGAATGTCATATGTTTTTTATATTTTTTTGTAAGATCTACTCTTTTTTTTTTTCTAAAAATGAATGTCTTCTCGAGTATTAAAATATGTATTTGTAGTATTTTTTAATTATAATATACTATATCTAGGTAAAACACTATAGACTCTATATGAGAATATTCTTAACTTTGAGCTCTATAAAATGGTGTTTATATTTTGTTAAAATAATATCTTTAAAAGAGTAAGAGTAATTGAAATGCGAGTTTTCTGAAATAAATTTATTTCTTTAGTAATTGGACACAAACTACTATAAAACATGTATTTAATGGACTTTTCAAATTGGAAAAGTGTGAGAACATATATAACTTAGCTAGAATGAATTTATCTAAGATCATATATTTGAAAAAAATGATTTTTGGATAGAAATAGTCAAATTCAGTCAGCCTAAAAGTTGACACAGCTTTGTACTTTTACCTTTTTCTTAGAAAAATATTTTTTTCTTAAACACAAGAATGCTTGATATATGTGGAAATGTAAACTAGACTTATTTTTATACTATGTTATATCCAATAAAATAAATATAACATAGGAGAAACATTGATTAATATATAGTTAGAATGACAAAATTTACAGCTGGGAAGACTACTCAATTGCCAAGAATTAAATAAGCAACAATGGAAAAAGTTACCTAAAATCAAAATTTGATATTTGAATTAGGCAAGAAAAAATTGATAAATTAAATTCCAATTGAACCAAACAAGTCCAAAATAATAGATCTAGAATATCTAGGATCTGACTAAATCTAGAGTAACAAATATGGAATATCAACATCTTGCAGCTAAATTGGCCCTTAGGGTTTATGATCTATACACAATTATGTGACCATTACTACAATCGTACATAATTTGGTTTACAAGAATTCATATTTTGGATTGATTAAACAAGTTTTAGAATAAAATGAAATAACAATTAGAACTATTTAAATTTGATCGTCCACCAGTACTATTTTGCCCGACTTTGATAGATGTTACATGATAGAAGATTAAGTGATGATATTTGACAATGACAAGGAACTAATGGATTATGTTGATTTGGTCATACATATTCATTGTGATTGAATTTCTCAAAGTAATGCATATTCATTGTAAAAAGTGTAAAAGGTTAGATGTTCTTTGTTAATTGATTTGTGTTCAAATAGGTAATTGTTTAGATCTAGTAGAGGAAAAATTAGGGTTTCGTAACATGTTTTGGTGAGACTAAGATGAAATTAAAGTGTAATTTTTTTGGGTTAGGGTAATGGAAACCATAGAGATTCAAATGTATACTTTTATGGCAAAATTCTACAATTACAAATATGATATTCATGAATACTGTGTTCAATCAAGTTAGTAGATGAACTCCTACAATCAAAGGAAGGTGTTGAGTTGAATTGGATTTGTACAAGAAATTAAGAAGTGTTATTCCCATATCATTTTCCTTGTTGAATCCTAATAGGTTCTCAAGTCTAAATACCTTAACTGTGTCTCTCTTAACATGGTGAGTAGGATCTTAATAGGTTTGAAGATTAATTCCCTAAACCAAGTGGCTCAGTAGCTTGATTTATAAATACTCCTACAAAGTTACTACTCTAAGTGTAAATCTCAAAATAGGGCTAGAGGCAAATTTCTTAATTGAGTGACTCTTAACAATGTCTTCTCCTAAAAGGGTATTATTGTTAGCTCCTAATAGGGTTAATCCTTTGAGTGAACACATTTTAGAAGAGTGTAAACATTTGTGGGTACTAATTCCCACCATGGATTTTTCCTCCAACTAAGAGTTTCCACATGAAAATATTGGTTTCGTTGTGATAGTTTCACAAGTTTATGTTGCATGCATGTGGTGAAATATTAAATGGTTATGATCTATTTTGGTTTATTTTTATTTGATAAGTTGGTGAAATTTTTTAATCTAATAGATTATTGATTCACCCCCTAGGTAAGTGTAGTATAATGGTATGGCAAAAAGTGGCAATAGAAAAAGATGCATTTTCTATCTTACCAAACTTGTCAAAAAGCACTCTGAATTTTTGCAAGGGCTAGAGGAATTTTAAAATTGGTTTGGTAACAAGCCTAATTAGATATTTGTTTGAATTAGATATCATATATGTAAGATCAGATATCCATTTTTAAATCAGATATGGTGCAAGAGCATCCTAGCTGTAAGAACAATCTTGCATCACCCAAATGTGTGTGTGTGTGTCTATATATATATATATATATATATATATACATATATATATATATATACATATGTATATATATACATATATATGTATACATATATATATGTATATATATATACATATATATGTGTATATATACATATATATATATATATGCATATAGATATATACATATATATATATATGTATACATATATGTATATATATATATGTATATATATATATATATGTAAGTACATACATATATATGTATGTACATACATATATATGTATGTACATACATATATATGTATGTACATACATATATATGTACATACATACATATATACACATATACATATATATATACATATATATGTATATATATATCTGTATACATATATATGTATATATATATATATATCTGTATATATATATATATATATATGTATATATATGTAGGTACATACATATATATATGTATGTACATACATATATATATGTATGTACATACATATCTATATATAGATATGTATGTACATATACATATATGTACATACATACATATATATATATATATATATATATATATATATATATATATATATATATATATATATAGATAGATATATATATATGTATATATATGTATGTACATACATATATATATACACATATACATATATATATATACATATATATACATACATATATATATATATATGTATGTATATATATGTATGTATGTATATATATGTATGTATATATATATATGTGTATATATATATATGTATATGTATATGTATATGTATATATATATATATATGTATGTATATGTATATATATATATGTATGTATATATGTGTGTATATGTGTGTGTGTGTGTGTGTGTGTGTATGTGTGTATATATAATTTTTTTAATAAGTGTTGTCTTAGTACAGAGTTGTTGTTTCTAGAGGCTTGCTACTTAGTAACTCAGTCTTACAATCTCAAAATGTCATAATTTCAGAGGTGGATATTCATCTTGGATATATCAATTTTCTAGTGGAGGCTTAGTTCAATCTAATGAGTATTCATGGATTTAGTGTAAATTTTTTATGTGCAATTTTTGTACAAAAACTGTAAGCTCATCATTGGAGGCCTAAACATGCCTGAATGAGGTTTGAAAACTTGATGAATGGGTTCTTCTACGAATTTGAGGTTGTAAATGAGGAGCTGAGGATTTCGTAAAGTGGTTATAATAGCCAATTGGAGCAAAGATTTGAAAGTTATGGCCTTCCAAATTTGGGCAGACCAAAACTTCCAAAATAAATGTCAAAATTGTTTTTGGTTGACTCTATATGTATTGTTAGGGTCTATCAACCCTGCATATTGAGTTTGAGTGTCAAGAACCTTCCTGTGTGGCATAAAATTGCCTATTTAAGAAATACCCAAACATTGTCTAGGACAACTCTAGGAGATAGTTCATAGCTTTGTCTTGTAGATTATTGTAATGAAGGTTCCCATGTGCATTGGCATATTGCAATTTTGAAATTTGTAATTCCACATTTGAGGCGATAAGAAGCCTGTATTTTTTTCTTGCAATTTGTTGTTATTTCTTTGTTCATGTTATGTGTTTAAGGTATTAAGGGGAGCACCCTTTATCAAGTGGTATCATAGCAGGAGCTCTTGAGTGTGTAAATAGATCACCAACTTTCAGGTAGTTGCACAAGGATTGTGGTTTGGGTTGTGAGTGTAGACAGATCGCCAACTATGAGGTAGTTTGCATTATAGTTTTAGAAGAAGCACAAAGAGAGCATGGTGGCAGAGTTGTAGGTGTTACACCTTAGGGTTTTAAAGCCCTCCAAAGATAGATGCAAACATTGGAAGAACAAGAGTGCAAAATAATAAATATTGCCATAAGAGATGAAAGCAAGGATGAGGAGGAAGTAGAAGAAGAAAATGTTGGAGTAGAGGTAGTTCTAAACCCAAAGGAAGAGAGGCTTTTTAAGGCCATCTCCAAGATTGGAAAAATACCTAAGTTTGAGGTTCCCACATTTTTGGGAAGTCTTAACCCAGAGGAGCTAATCAATTGGATTAATGAATTAGAGGAATACTTTGAGTATGAAGATATTGAGGATCCTAATAGGGTCAAGTTTGCAAAAGTGAAACTAAAGGGACGTGCAAAGATCTGGTGACATGAGATTCAATTGGAGTAAAATAGAAGAAGAAAGGAAAAAAGAACTAGATGAGACTGGATGATAGCTAAATTGAAGAGACAATTCATTCTTGTGGATTATGAATTAGACCATCTAAAGAAAATGCAAGGATTGAAGCAAGCAAGAAGATTTGTTCAAGAGTATACTAAAGAGTTCTACCAAGTTCTCATTAGAATCAGGCATGTAGAAATCGATAAGGAGAAAGTTGCATGTTTTATTAATGGCTTAAGGCCAAGCATTCAGGATCAAGAGTCAAGTCTAGTTTGAATGACTAGTATTGAGGAGGCATACCAGTTTGCCCCAAGAGTTGAGGAGAAGATCAGCAAAAAGTTTGATAATAAGAATAGTGGAAGATGTTGCAGTGGAAGATCCATCAAATGGTCTTATGGAGGTCAAAATGATGATCAAAAGAATAAGGATGAGGCAACCAATAGTAGTTAGAACCAGAGGGGAAACAATTCCAATTGTTTCCATGATCAAAACAACAAAGATCAAAGAAGAAGAGGAAAAGGGAAAGGATTTGGAAGAGAATTTTCTATGGAAAATTTTTTCATTGCAGAGAAGAAGGTCATAGAGTAGATGAATTTTCCCAGCACCAAGGAAGGTCAATTCATAGAACCAAAGGCTAGGCCAGAGTTGCACATGTTGATGAAGATGCAAAATCATCACATTTTGAAGATGTGGAAAGAGGAGAAGTCCTAGTTAATAGAAGAGTCTTCTTGGGTGATGAGAATTAACCTAACCAAAGAAGGATTTTTTTTCGTACAAGGTGTAAATGTGAAGATAAGTGTTGTGATGTGATCATTGATGGTGGAAGTACTAATAATCTGGTGTCAAAAAAGATGGTCAAAAAGTTGAAGCTGAAGAGGTAGAAACATCTCCTTCCATACCCTATTACTTGAGTGCAAGATGACCACAAGGTCATGGTTAGTGAGCAATGCTTAGTGAAGTTGAAGATTGGAAGCTACTAGGATAAGGTGCTTTTGGATATCATACCTATGGAAATATGTCATAGGTTGTTGGGTAGGCCATGATAGTTTGACATGCATGTTGTCCATGATGGGTGACAAAATACCTAGACTTTGACAAAGGAAGGAGTGAAACATAAGTTGAAGTTGTTGAAGGAGAAAGAAGAAAATGTATGTTGTGTTGCTAGAATATTTTTTATTGATGGAAAGGAGTTTCTCTAAGGTATGCAGCATGAACATATTTTTTTTGTTGTAATCCCAAAAGATGATAAAGAAGAAGTAGAGGAGGTACCTATAGAAGTTGTAGATTTTTTGGGAGAGTTTCTTGATATTGTGTTAGATAATGTACCTGATGGATTACATCCCCCAATGAGGAAGATTAGTCACTAGATGGATTTGATTCTAGGAGCTAGTTTTTCAAACAAGGTAGCGCACAATATGACACCCGCAAAAAGTAAAGAGTTGAACATACAAGTTCATGAGTTGTTGCAAAAGGGGTTGATTCAAGAGAGTCTAAGCCCATGTGTTGTACCAACAGTATTAGCACCAAAGAAGAATGGAGAATGGAGGATGTGCACAGATTTGTGGGCTATCAAAAAGATCGCAATCAAGTATATATTTCTAGTGCTAATGATGGATGATATTATAGACTATTTGAGTGGAGCTATGTATTTTACAAAGATAGATATGAAGAGTGGATAGCATCATATTCACATTAGAGAAGGAAATGAATGGAAGACTACTTCAAAGACAAGGGAAGGATTGTATGAGTGGTTAGTCATGTGTTTTGGGCTAACTAGTGCACCAAGCACTTTCATGTTGCTCATGAATGAGGCACTAAAGGATTTTATGGGTAATTTTTCATTTTTTACCTAGATGATATATTGATCTTTAGTAAGACATTGGAGGAGAATTTGATGCATACTCTAAAGTTCTTTGATAAGTTGAGAGAAGAAAAGTTGCTGATAAACCTAAAGAAGTGTAGTTTTATGAAGAAAGAGTTGATGTACCTGGGATGTAATGCCTACCCCTAGTTGACTTTTCAGATTGTATTGCTGAATTTCTTTTAGGCTAGATTTATGATTATGTTTTATTATTAGTGTTACTTGGACACCGGATTTGTTTAGATGTATTTCATATCCAGTTGATATGTGTTGAGTTACTTAGTTATTTCATGTGTTTATGTTTATCCTTTTGATGATGATACATGTATCTTCATATAGTGATTTCAATTATTTCATGATGATAGCTAGATGGATGCTTTATATGCAATTTCTATGAATACTTATCCCATACTTGCATGTGTATGGTGTACATGTATGTTTTACATTATGTATGATGTTTCTAATGTGGTTTAGTGAGGGAGTTGTAGTCACTTGCTAGTCGAGATCTACACAATGCACCACTCACTACCATTTCCTATTTAGTTTAGATTATATGTGTATGTACATGCTTGGATTTTATGCAAATTGTAGGTACCAGGCATCGACTTCCCTAAATTGTCAGGATGAGTGTACCCTATCGCAATATCTCTATGGTAAAAGAGGGGAGATAATTCTTGAGTCTGATTCCTAACCTTAAGCCAATTTTTCTAGAAAGTAGGACAAGTATTTGAGTTGTTCACCCTTCCAAATTTGTCAAGTGACATAAATTCATGATTTTTACCCTTGAGTTTGATCTAGTATTCTGTACTTTATGATGAGTTTGCATATTTAGTCTTGTGAGTTTGTTGTGATTTTTAGTTATAATTAAATCAAATTAAAAGAGCATTTAATGATTTAATTTGGTGAAAATTTTATTTAAAAAATTAAATATTTAATTATATTTAATTAATTAAATAAAAGAATTAATTTTAAAGATATAGTTAATGTTCTGATTTTGGCATAAACATATTAATTTAATTTAATAATAATATATTTAGGAGTTTCATTTTTATAATAAACTATAAACATTATTATTAGTTAGATAAATAAATATTTTATTAAAAAACTTCTCGTGAATTAATAAAAGAGAGAGGAATCGATTTA
The DNA here is from genome assembly GCA_028749045.1 of Cupressus sempervirens. Taxonomy (NCBI): domain Eukaryota; kingdom Viridiplantae; phylum Streptophyta; class Pinopsida; order Cupressales; family Cupressaceae; genus Cupressus; species Cupressus sempervirens. Next base: position 837,201,805 of record CM053789.1, on the reverse strand, counting down.
ATAAAATTATTTTAATTAAATTAAAAAAAGGTTGCACATGAAAATTAAAATATAATAAAATAATTAAGGGAAAAGTTTCGTGTGATTGCAAAATTGAAGCCCTAATTTGGGGAAAGCTCTTTATTAGAGAATTAGAGCTCATTTCTCCACACACAAGTTTGGAGGAGCCATTTTCTGAGAAGAGGATTTCAAAGGAAAAAGAGAATGATTTGCTAGTTCCATGCATTCGATTGTTTAGCATCAAGTCTAGTTAGGATCTTGTGGGTGTTACATAGTATATTCATTCTTTGAAATATTTGTCTTCTCCATGTTTGTGATCTATATTCGAAATTTAATTTGGGTTGAAACCTTTATTTGTGAATTTATTATTTTTCTTTTTGAAAACATCTATAAAAAAATGATGATTGAAACCCTTATTCAATGAATTTTGAGAATTTTTTTTAGTTGGTTGAATTCAAGCTGGAGTTTAAATAAAAAGAATACTAGAGATTAAAAATCTACAAATTTGATAGTTATTATTAAAAATCAACCAACATAGATACATATGTATATATATGTATACATATATATATATATATATATATATATATATATATATATATATATATATTATGTATATATATATATATGTGTGTGTGTATACATACATATATATGTATGTATATGTATATACATATGTGTGTGTGTGTGTATCAACCAACATAGATACATATGTATATATATGTATATATATGTATACATACATACATATGTATATATATATATATATATGTATGTATGTATGTATGTATGTATGTATGTATGTATGTATGTATACATACATACATACATATATATATATATACATATATATATACATACATATATATATATATATACACATACATACATACATATATATATATATAAATTATATATCTATACATACATACACACACACACACACACACACACACACACACACACACACACACACACACACACACACACACACACATATATATATATATAATTGAACTTGCAAAGATTATTGTGAGGGCATTATTTTACAAAAAAATTTAAAAATAAAATAAAATTATTACTCATCTTTGCGATTTTGTACGGGGGGGTGATGTACATGGTTTGATTTAGAAAATAATAATATTATTATATTTTTATGGGGAGGTGGGCCTCCAACCCCACCTCCCTCCTCCTCCCTTCCTTTTCTTGCTGGCAACTTTTGTAAGCATGCGACTACTGTGGCAGACTATGTGAGGTGTTAGGGTAAGTAATGTTTTTAAATTGTTTTTTTAATGTTTTAAATTTTAATTATTATTTTAAATATGTGTAAATATTTAAAATAGTTTTATTTTGAGTTAAATGTTAATAATTATTAATTATGTTTGTTAATAAAAATTATATATATTATAAATAATAATAATAGTATTTTGTTAATAGATTTGTAATTATGTTATTAATTATTTAATATAAATTATTAATAAGTAAATAATTATGATCATTAATAAATTATTTGATTATTGTTAGTTTTTAATAATATTTAAATGAAAGATTTCTATTTAATAAAATATATTTGGAAAGTAAATTCAAAAATTGTAATTGGGAAAAATGATGATTTTAGCAAACTTGAATTTTTCTTAACGGTACAATTTTATATGAAAATGATTTATAATATTAGGGAAATTTTATTATTCAAAAACCTAAGTAATTATAATACTTTGAGAAGATGAAAACTAGAACCCTATTTACATATTAAATCTTGTGTTTTTGTAAACCTAACAAACTCTGAAAACACTTGTTTGAATACATGATGAGATATATGTTGTATTGTATGATTTGGGGTTCAGGTTTTGATTTAGTACTTTGACCAATCAGGATGTTTACCAGAGGCTTGTGAGTTTTTTTCTGTGATGACGTTATGTATATGATCTTTTATACCTGACCATGGTGATGTGTCATGTATTTTCTATGTCAAGTTTGTTTAGATGTTTATGGTGCTTTCCAGTTTCTTGTTTAGGATTGAGGTGAATGGTGTGACTTTTCTAGTGTAACCTTTGAGTCTTTGATTAGTTATCTTTTGATGCTTTCTAGTTGTTTGTATAGGACTTAGGTGATTATTGTGTTTTATCTTTTGGTGCTTTTTAGTTGCTTGTATAGGACTGAGGTGATATTGAGAATTGGTCTTTAGGTGCTTTCCAATTGCTTGTAAAGGACCGAGGTGAATACTATGTTTTATCTATAGGTGCTTTGTAGTTTCTTGTAAAGGACTAAAGTAAAAATTGTGATTTTATGATTTATAGGCCTGGGGTAGAAAATCTATGTGTATGTTGGGAAGTGGCTTGCAATGGAGGTTGGAGCTCTAAGTTGCCGCTTGGGTAATCCATTGTAAGTTGTTTTAATAAGTGATAAAATTTCATTAAATGAGAGTAAAATAAATTATTAAGAGTCATTATTTTTCCTCACCCATGCCTCAAGTGCCAGTATAGGCTAGGATGGGAGTAGAGAGGATGCTTGGTTGTGACCTTGCTTCATTAGTATGCCTTGTCTTTATGAAAGGATATTGGTGTTGCATAGAGACACTAGGGGGCAGAGTCTAGAGAGGTTGGTAGGGTAACCTTAGAGTTGTCTCACATGATGACACTTGCCCACTTGCATAGTAGATTTCCTACATGTCTTTGTTGCCTCTGGGATTAGATGATACTTGTGTTGTGGTACCTTTGAGATAGATTTTTATCAGGTTTTCCTTGATCTAGATGTTGGTTATGAGTCGTGGTTTGATTTTTGTTTAAGACTTGAGATTATCTCCTCAGCATGATGGGAGTGGGCCATTTAGGTTCTACGAGGTCCCGTGGTAGTGCATTTTTCTTATACCATTGAGGGGTAAGTGCACCAAGTTGTGGTGCTAAAAGGGGGGTATAAGTGGCCAATTAATTAATTAATTAATTAATTAATTTCTGAAATCAACAATTCTCGCACTTTGACAATAATTTGAAGATATTTATTCTCAAAATTTTAAGATATGATAAAAAAAGAGTAGTAGTCCTTTGAATCTAGTTTCTAAACTACTTTTTTTTTTTCAAAATGGTTTAGTTTTAGGTTCTTAAAAAAGGGGGCCACAAAAAGTGGTACTATTTTTTCAGAAAAAATATAACATAGTGCAAAGTTTAGCCCCCCTAAAGTTTTAACTTTTTCTTTTTGAAATTTTTTAATCGCTCTAGTCAAAAGTTACCTAATATTGTTTAGTTTATCCCAATTTTTTTGGGTAATTTTATAATGTGTATTTTTTTAATGAATTTTTTAATTGGACACATTCCAAAAATATGAAATATGTGTGCTCACCCTATAAATGATTGAAAACTAATCTAAAATCAAAACCTTTTTTTTTTCAAAGTGTGTAGAATGGAGTCTAGTTTCTAAAAAACTAAGTTGTTGCAAAATTCGATGAATGAGCTAAAATCTACAACCCAATTAGTACACATTGGTTTTTGATAGAAAATGGACATAAATTCAAAAGAAATTATAATTGAGAGACTTGAAATAGTTCAAATTTGAAATAAATTATAATGTTATATAGCTAACACAGAGATCTACAATTTCATGTAACCTAATTTTATCGATGTTTAACCACGAGGAAACTTGAAGGAGAGAACAGAAGAAAAATCAATCGTATTTTGTATGTTTGTTGCAAAACACATCTCACACCAGTTTAGAGACTCCAAACCTTTGGGTTGGATCCCCAAGGCAAATCCAAGCCTTAGGCTTGATAGAATCCAAAGCTTTAACTAGTGCATACGTGCCATAGCATGCATAGACAATTAAAGCATTTTAAAATTTAGGCTTACATAGTGTGTACGCACTATAGTGCGCAAACACTTTGTAAGTTTGAATTTCAATAGAGAGGGAAGGAGAGAGGATAGAGAATGAGAGAGAGTAGAGGATGGGTAGAGAGTAGGAGATGGGAGAGAGTGGGATAGGGAGAGAGAGAGTGAGAGTAGGGGATTAGAGAAGGTGGGAAATGGAGAGAGGGACAAAGAAATAGAGAGAGAGTAGGGGATGGAAAAGGGAGAGAGTGAGAGAGAGGGAGAGTAGGGGATGGGAGAGGGAGAGAGTGAGAGAGAGGAAGAGTAAGGGATGGGAGAGGGTGTGATATGGGGAGAGAGAGAGAGAGAGAGAAAGAGAGATGTGTGAGAAATATATAGTAAAAGAGATGATTGGGAGAGAGATTTAGCTAGAGAAATATGGAGATGAAGATCAAGATATATACATATACATATATATATATATATATATATATATATAGAGAGAGAGAGAGAGAGAGAGAGAGAGAGTAGGGGATGGGAGAGAGGGAGAGACAACAACTAGGGGATGGGGGAGAGGGAGAGGGAGAGGGAGAGAGATAGAGAGCAAGGGATGGGAGAGGGTGGTATAGAGAGAGAGAGAGAGAGTAGAGAGAGTAGAGGATGGGAGAGGGTGGGATAGGGAGAGATAGATTTTTTACATAGTAAGAGAGAGAGAGAGTAAGGAATGGGAGAGGGTGGGATAGAGCGTGAAAGGGTGAGAGAGAGAGAGAGAGAGAGAGAGAGAGAGAGAGAGAGAGAGAGAGAGAGAAGGGGATGGGAGAGGGTGAGATAGGGAGAGATTTTTCACATGGTGTGTGCACGCTTCATAGTGCGTACACACTATATGAAAATACTAAAAAATAATTATAACAAAAGTTTTGATCCCTAATGACCCATATTTTATTTTTTGTCTGTTTTTTGTTCTATTGTTATGACATAAAACATGGGTTTCATGTTGTTGGAAGTTAACAAACACCAAATTCAATCATCAAATACACTATTTGAAGAATTTTTGAACATTCTTTCATGCTATTGGACGCTAGCAAACACCAAATTCAATCATTGGATACATTATTTTAAGGCTTTTTAATATTCTTTCATGCTATTGGAAGCTAGTAAACACCAAGTTCAATCATTGGATACACTATTTGAAGGCTTTTTGAACATTCTTTCTATAGAAAAGGTTAGTGCAATCCTTTTTAAATATTCTTTGTTACTATAGAGAACAATTTCATTAGAATTTGACAAGTTGTTTAATACATAGTGAATTCATTAAAATTTGTATGTTTGAATGAGTTATTATTTGGAAATGGTTAGAAATTTGACAAGTTATTTAATATATATTGTGTATTCATTTGTAATTTGTATATGTATTTGAATGGTTTGTAATTTATAAATTGTAAGTAATTTAGATGTTTGAATAATTTGACATATAGAAATCATCATCATGCTAAGGAAGAAACCAAAAACTCAAACGAGAGAGAGAGAGAGAGAGAGAGAGAGAGAGAGAGAGAGAGAGAGAGAGAGAGAGAGAGAGAGAGAGAGAGAGAGATTTGGCAATTAAAATAGATAAAATGAAACTACTATTTGAACAAAGAAAATTGCAATACAATAATGAAGAATTTCCTTTAGAAGAGGAACAAGAAGTTCCACCAATACAAAGAAACAAAGAGGAAGAATTGGAAAGACAAAGAGAATGAATGAGACTCTTATGCTCAAGAAGACAACTGAATTGTGAAACTACACCATCTTCCAATGTTGGATTCATATCATCATATCATGTTGAAGATACACTAATTTCTACATCTGACAATGTACACACTCCATCATGTCATGTTGAAGGCACAACATCAATATATCAAGTAGGTGATATTCTATCTTTTCCATCTTATTGCCAAGGCACATCATCTTTGATTCAAAGTATGCAAAACACTCAACCTTATGTTGATGTTCAAAATGTTGAGGGAATGGAAGCTATTATAACACCTTCTATAATTTATTTTAAAAGACCAAAATATTTGATTGATATTGATACTAACATTTTGAAATCAATGTCTAATAAGATTAGAAAGCATACATGTCAAAGAAAAGTTAATCATATGTGGAGATTATTATTTGAAGAATTATTATAGGTTAATGCCAATTATTTATTGAAATGATGAGGAATTTAAAATTTAGGCCCATCATGAAGATTCTTGGGCTAAGAAAGATGGATGATTCAAATGAAAAAAATATTGTAAAGAATCTAATGAATGCATATGACAAAGTGGGTTCTAAATCACTCACCAAAGATAGTAATGTCACAAGACACATGCTTACATTGACAATAGTAAGTACCCAAATGGAGAAAGATTGAATCAAGAGAAATACAAGAAAAACATTGAGAATTGGTAGGGATACTCTAAGGAAAGCCATGGTAAGGCATGGGATATTGGAAGATCCAACAAAAAATGAGTTATGGACATTTAGCGGTAGACTACTACGAAAGGATGAAGAAATTATTGAAGCTTTGAAATCATTAATTGAATATTTTTAGACAAATAAAACACATGTTTACCCTAATAAAAAAGATGTTTTAAGAAGGAGGATTGGTAGCTGAATTCATGACCCACATGCAAAACATTGTTTCGACTCAACTCATATACAATTTTTGCAAAATTTATTGGTATGTATCCTAAAATTCAAACAAGACAAATATTTTTTGAGATGGGTAAACCTTTTTATGTAAAGATAAATCACATACACACACACCACTTGTTTTTGTAGGATACATATTTATTTTTCTAACCATTTTGATATGTTTAGGAATATAAGTGTATTTTTGCATTCTAAGTTTAATTTGCAGGATTGCAATATGAATGAGACACCTAGATCTTCAAGGGAATTCATATCCAATATTTTATGTGAAATAGGGGATGGTCAAAAATTTTACAAAATGTCATGCTTGGATGGTACATGCTTATTTTGTGGTACTTTGCAACTTTTATCAAATTGTGAACATTTAGATAGTACACATACAATTGAAAATGAAATAGTAGATTACTAAAAATATAAGATAGTCACATATGCTCTAAAAGATGGGAAACAAGGGAAAAGATGTGATTTATTCATTGAAAATATTCCAGTGTGTGAGTTCATGGAGATTTTTTTTGAAAAGATTATTTATGAGTATACAAAGCATACACATAGAGCTCAATGGTTGGATTTGAAATCCAAGTTGTGCAAGGATACATTTTTATTGGATACCATTGTTTTAGTTGTAGACTTCATAGATAACTACACACTACAACCACAAAATGAAGTGCAAGAAAAGTATTATACTTCTCAACATGTTTCTATATTTGTTCACATAACATTCATGTATTCACCTACAAGTACAGAGGATGATAGGAAGATATTGAGGGAGTGTTATTTTTACATTAGTTGAGCAAGATGAATAGGTCGTCTAGAATTCAATATATTTGGAATTTCATAGAGGTTGGTTATGGAAAGGAAGAGCATGATGGTGTAGGCACATGCATCAAAAGAGTCTTAGCTTATGAAGAACTAAAGTACGAAGATGAAGCAACATTGACAGATGCAAAATCTATCATCCAGTGGTGTAATGCAATAATAGGTCTAGGTAAGGAAGGTGATTCTAAGTTTCGTAGATTTTTTTAGTCGATAGATAATACTAACATTGCACCATATGAGGATTGTTACGCACTAACATGATTAAGTGAGTTGTACTCTTTTAGAATTTCTAATGCAGGTTCATGGAGTATACGCACATAGAAAATGGCATGCTATTGTCCATCATGTGCAGAGGAAAATTGGATGAATGCACGAGTCAACTGAATGGGTGGAGAAATGGGATATATGAGTTTTGGACCCAATTGACACCTATCATCCTGTACAAGCACTAGAAATGGTAGAGATTGATTCATCCATTGACTTTGACCACTTGTCTAATCTAGTGCAACCTGGTAATATATATATATATATATATATATATATATATCTTTGTATATTCAATATGTAACTTTATAACTTTTACCTAAGTATTTGCTATATTAATGACCACATTTTATACATTTATCGCTGCAGGCCATATTTTTGATGTTATTACATCCAAAGACAATGAAGAAGGGAAAGATTATTATTTGTGTCGTTGTGTCTAGGCCAAAAAAAAATTGGATTTCTCGGTTATAGATGGTGAAGGTTTAGAGTACCATATAGGTGTGGTGGTTGTAATTGACATATGACTTAGATGATGTTCTATGAAGAACCCTAAGTTGTAGTTATTCGAGGATTAGCAAACAAAGAGGAAGATTCTTCATTATTCGAACCTTTTTATTGCATCAAATATCAAATTGATAAAATATGGTGGAAACCACATAATAAGACTCTTTGGAAGGTTCGTGAGTTAGACCACGAGGCAGTACTTAAGACATTAAAATGTAGAGCATATCTAGTTGGTTCATTAGATTGAATATAATTACAAAAACATGGAATCCTAAGGTAAAATGTTGCTAGGTTTGGGAAACTAAGGTATTTGGTTACCTAATAGGTCCTAGGAATCCTAACTAGGGTCCTAGAATGGTCCTAGATGGACCCATTTGATCAAAAGATGTAAAGAGCAATTTTTTTTTCAAAAGTTGCAAAGTTGGTTGAGCAACTTTTGCAATTTTTATGAAAAGTTGCAAATGATAGTTTGAGAAGTTGTAACTACCCATGGTCAGGTATTTGAGCATGGCGAAGCATATTTTGGAAGGTTAGAAGGTTTCCAACATTGGGAAGCACTCAAATTCTTAAGCTGGTCAAAAGTTGCTCAATGAGCCAAAAGTTTCTTAATAGGTTAAAAGTTGTTAGGGATGGGAAAATAACATATTTGGTTACCTAACGTGTCCTAGGAATCTTAAATAGGGTCTTAGAATAGTCCTAGATGGACCCATTTGACCAAAAGATGTAAAGAGCAAAAATTGCTCAAAAGTTGCAAAGTTGCTCAAAAAGTTGCCTGAGCAACTTTTGCAATTTTTACAAAAAGTTGCAAATAGAAGTTTGGGAAGTTGTAACTGCCCATGCTTGGGTATATGAGCATGGAAAAAATATTTTGGAAGTTTAGAAGTTTTCCAATCAGATTTCACACTCCTTTCCAACCAAGTTGCATTTTTTAGCAACTCAATTTTTACAATTTTGCACAAAAAGTGCAACTTTTGCAAAGTTCACTAGACTTCATTTCTAGGAAATGGAAAAGGTTCCAAATTATTAAAAAAAACTAAAAACACCTAATCCTAGGCTATCTTGACCAAAAAATCTAAAAGACCCAATTTTTCCTAATTAGCAACTTTTGCTCATATCTTGCACAAAGTGACCTAGGCATACATATCTTGCTCATATCTCTCTCATCATTCATTGTCAGATCAAATTGTCTTCTTTGTTATCTTTGGGTGGCTAGGTAGACCCTACTCTTAAGATCATCATGTCTCTTTGACTACTTGAACATTTTTGGGCACGCCAAACCAAATTGACCCTAAGAGTCATTAAATTCCATAAGGAAGCGATCTTTGATGAGGCATATCTCGGAGGTCGTGTGAGGTATGGATGCAATTCTAGATGCTACAGGAAAATTTTATCAACACCTACAATAACCTCTCTCTCTTTTTGGAGATTGGATTCTATTTTGATTTTTTGGCCCCATCTTGGGTGATGTTGAAACTTGTAGTGTTGACTAGTACAATGTCGCCAACTACTGAATCTCTCTAACCATTCATCATGGGATCAAACTATCTATTTCATTAGTTTTGGGTGGTTGGTTAAACCCTAGTCCCAAGCTCATCCTACCCCATTGACCTCTCTAATGTTCTTGAGCATGCTAAACTAAATTGACCCTAAGTCATTAAATGCCATAGGGCAACGATCTTTGATGGGGCATATCTTGGAGCTCGTGTGAGGCATGGATGCAATTCTAGGTGATACAGGATCATGATACCAACACCTACAATAACCTCTCTTTCTTTTTGGAAATTTGATTCTATTTTGATTTTGTAGCCCCATCCTAGCTGATGCTAAAACTTGTAGTGTTGGCCAATTCAAAGTCACCAATTGGTGAATCTCATTAACTATTCATTGTGAAATCAAACTATCTATTTTTTTTAGCTCTGGGTGGCTAGACCCTAGTCTCGAGATCTTCCCATCCCATTGACCACCCAAATGTTCTCAGGCACACCGAACTGAATTAACCCTCAGAGTCACTAAATTCCATAAGGTAGTGATCTTTGATGGGGTATATATTGGAGCTCATGCAAGGTATGGATGCAATTCTAGGTGATACAATATCATGTTACCAACACCTACAATAACCTCTCTTGATTTTTGGAGATTGGATTTTATTTGTATTTTGCAGCCCCATATTAGGTGATGCTGAAACTTGTAGTGTTGGCCAATACAAAGTCGCCAATTGGTAAATCTCTCTAACTGTTCATTGTCAGATCAAATTATCTATTCCATTAGCTCTATGTGGTCAGGTAAACCCTAGTCCCAAGATCCCATCTTGTTGATCACTTGAACATTATCGAGCACACCGAACTGAATTGACCCTAAGAGTCATTAAATGCCATAGGGTAGCAATCTTTGATGGAGCATATCTTAGAGATTATGGAAGGTATGGATGCAATTCTAGGTGCTATAGGATCTTTCTTTTGAGACATACAATAATCTCTCTCTCCTTTTGGAGATTCGATTTCGTTTTAATTTTGTGGCCCCATCTCAAGTGATGTTGAAATTTGTAGTGTTGGCCAGTACAAAGTCGCAAACTAATGAATCTCTCTAACTATTCGCCGTTGAATTGAACTATTTTTTCTATTAGCTCTAGGTGGTTGGGTAAACACTAATCCCACTCTCATCCCATCCTATTGACTGCTCAAATGTTCTCAAGCACGCAAAACCAAATTGACCCTTAGAGTCACTAAATGCCATAAGGTAGCGATCTTTGATGGGGCATATCTCAGAGCTCATGCAAGTTATGGATGCAATTCTAGGTGCTATAGGATCATGTTTTTGACACCTACAATAAACTCTCTCTTTTTGGAGATTGGATTCAGTTTTGATTTTGCAACCCCATCTCGGTGATGTTAAAACTTGTGGTGCAGGGCACCTAGGTGGCAACTAGATATGTCATTTCATCCAATAATGGATAATCATGATAGAAGGTAAAGGGGCGATCATACATCCCATTTTGAAAATGTAATTTTTTTTTATGGTAATACGGAAATCCTTCTTTGTAAGGTCAAGGAACTTGAGGTCACCTATAAACCCAAGTTGCCTTAGTCCTAAGGATTTTTTATTTTTTTGTTGTTTTTATCAATAAGTTGAATCAAGAAGTGTTTTGAGAGTCATTGCACCTTATATAGGTCCTATATTTTTCCAAAAACCACTTGGTTAAGTTTTAGGAAGAGTAACTGCAAAAATTGCATTTTGCAATAAAAGCTGGTGACAACTTTTTGGCAATTTTAGTAATTTTTTGGAAAACATTGAAATTAACCTTATAACCAATCAAACCAACTGGTAATCCATTAGAATAGATGTCAAATGATGAAAATACACTCTATGAACTTAGAGGAGGAATAAGGTGTATGTTCAGCAAATTTTTAATAGCAAATATATAGATTTTTTGAGAAATTGCCTATTGTACAGTCTTGTACAAATCGGGAGGCCAAATCTAGTTGGATGTTTTGAACAAAAATTTTGTCTAGATTACAGTGCATTTTTTTTTAGGTTGATTGATTAATTTTCAAACAAGTTAGAGTATTTTCTTTCTAAGTAGGTTTCAAAACCCTTAAATTAAGGGTTTCAATCAAGATGTGGCCCTAACTTGCATTTCTATGGTTGGTTTTTAATGACCTTCTCGGATTTGCAAGGTTAGGGTAGGTAGATTAAGATTCCTAAGTTTCATAATTTTATTAGATGATCTAAGGGGTTAATGATGTTAGTGTAAATAATTATTTATTACACTTAAGTTTACTTAGGTTAAATGCATTATTTTATTATTTATTAGGTTAGACACCCATGAGTATGCATACTCATATGAGTTGTCTTTTTGACAACATAGGAGTAAGACATTCTAATTTAGCACATGGTGTCTACAACATCTTTTTATGTGACACACTCATGATAGCTTATCCTCTCATTATCGAACTAACTTATGTGCTCAATGAAGGATAATCCACTCTTGGTGGGCATGTGCTTAGTTGTGAGGCTTATTATTTTGATAACTCCTAGTCATTCTAGAGGCCTTTATATATAGGCACTTCTAGTGTACTTGTACATTATTTATTTCCATATTGTTATTATGATCATACATCATTTGGTCCATATTGTGCTTTGTCTTGTGCTTCTTGATCTTGGTGACATTTTGCCCTAAGAAAAATTCTTACATAGTATTAGAGCCATACGAGGGTCATTTCATAGCCATTGGAGATCATTCTTGCTTCACCTCTTAGAGGACCTCAACTTAGATTCGGAGTATCCACAGTTGTTGGGAGCATCTAGAGCCAAAGTGGACCTCACCATTGCATCTGGAGCATCAATTTGGTGAATTTTGACTATAAATTTGCCTACCCTAGGCTACAATAAAATTTGAGGAAATTTTTTTTGCAAACTGGCACCGAAAGGTCTGATTTGCAGAATTTAGTATGATCTATTAGATTTGCGAATTTATTTTTCAGATCTGCAATTTTCATTTCTCTGCAATTATTGTATTTTTTGAATTTTTTTTGGAAAAAAAAATTTGGCCTATCAGGCCCATAGAGAAATTTTTTTATAGGAACTGGGTGGTCAAATCCCATCCCCCATAGAGGAATATTCCTTATTGATCTGGTGAATATTCCCTTTTCACATTTTGACATCTACCAAGAATTGTGACCAAAACTTCCTTTTAACCGACAAAGACAATGGTTACACTTCCACCAATGGTGGCCTTGAGTCATTTTAACTCTTGTGAGAAACAATTTATAATACCCTCATACACTATGCATAGGGTGCATGTGGGACAATTCCCACAACACCCAGTGGTGACTATGACCTTCTGCCATGTAACTCTCCGGCACCGGCCACATAAACTCTCCCTGATGATGCCTTCATCCCATTGACTTGCTTTGTAGGCCACCATAAAACCCACCATTGCTGGACAATAATTTTTGGCCACTTCAACCTCCCACCAGTCAAAGCCTAGTTAGCCATCTGACTCAGTGACACGATAACGAGGAGCCACATTGACCAACATAGTCAACGGTGATCAAGCTACCAGGTCACCAGCCATGTGTGCCTAGTAACCTACCCAATCACACACCACATCAGCAAACACATCAACACTGTACCTTCCACATGACATGGACACATCATCAATCCGTATGCTGATATCACCTGTCATGTCATCCAATGCGCTTAATTTTTTGTTGATGGAAGCATTTCATGACATTAAATTTGATGATCGTTTAACTATCACTAGCATGCCAATTACACTACTATGACAACCATTTGGACATCAAATTGAACCTCACATTTTGTTGATTAGATCCCTCTCCATATTTAATTTTGATTTGATAGTTTGACTTTGGGAGGCAATATCTCTATCATCTAAACCCTAAATCAGGTGCAATTATTCTTTATTTTGGCTAGAATTTCTTGAAGTTTTTAGTGGTACTATTATTTTCTAGTTTTGGTGCAGAAATTTGTCATAAATTTTAGTTTTTTGTGACTGTACCTGTCCAATCCTATATTTTGTGACTTGAAATGCTTTGTAAAAGCTCATCTAGACACATTTTCAGGTTCTATTTTTTTTTAAAGTGCATAAGTTTTTGTCTACTTTCTAGATTTGCAATCAGATTATAGGCTTGTGTGGATAGAAATACCACTTTTAGAAATAGGTCCTTTTTTGAATTGTATTGCTTTGTTAAAAATTCAAAACTATTGTATTTCTGAGCTATATTGTAAAGTTTTAGATTAAACTCTGAGAGGAGGTTGTAAACAAAAAAATAAGAAGTCCACTAAGGCCTAAATTGTCAAGTGGCTATTGTACACACCCTAAGTATAAAGTGCCTAAATCTTTCATTTGGGTTTTTTTTTTTATTGAGTGAAAAGGGGGGGTGTCTCTTGGTGTTGTGTTCCTCTTTTCAAGTTGTTATCTTTCTTTTCTTGGATAATAGGAAATCTTAAGATTCCAAAATTAACACCACATAACTATGCCACATGGTCTATTAAAAAATAATGTGAATTGATGCATGAAGAAGTTTCTCAATGTGTAGATGGTTCCTCTCCTAAACCAACAGGTGATCAAGTATCTCAAAGTGATATTGACACTTGGAAAAAGGTAGATAGGAAAGCTCTAAGTACTCTTAGGATAGGGGTTGAAGACAAGATCCTCTATATCAGATCATGAAGTATAATACATCCAAAGAAACTTGGGATGCTCTTAAAAACTGTATGGGAAGGTGATTGAGGAGGATGTCTACAAGACTGAAGATGAGCTTATCTAAATAGATTGTAATGCCTGCCCCTAGGTCACATTTTTGCTATCATGGTCAGACTATGTTAGACTAGTTTTATGTTGATGGTTAGTAGCATTGTTTTGAGACTATTAGATATTGTGCTATGGATTCAGTTGATATGTGATGATTATTACATTGCTTTCAGTTATTGATGATGATTAGATTAGATGGTTTATTATCACATGTTCTTTCTTATGGATACTTACCCCATACTTGCATGTGTATGGTGTGTGTGTTTGTTCTTGGATTGCATTTCTGATGTGGTTAAGGAAGGGACTCATAGTCACTTGCTAGTCGGGATCTACACGATGCACCACTTCCTGCCATTGCCTGTTTAGCTTAGCATATATATATATATATATAGTATGTACATGCATAGTTTTTATGTAGGTTGCAGGTACCGAGTATCGACTTCTTTGAATGGTCAGGATGAGCGTACCCTATCGCATTATCTCAATGGTAAGAGAGGGGAGATGAATTCTCAAGTCCAAATCCCAACCCTTTAAGCCATTTGTCCTAATTGAAAAATTAGGACAAGTATCTAAGTTGAGTACCCTCTGAATACGTCGGATGATGTAATTCGTAATATTAACCCTTTTGGTTTGATTTTGTATGTGTTTTCCTATGATGGGTTTCCGTATTTTATTTTATCAGTCTTTGATGTATTTTCTATTAATGAAGCCTAATTAAAAGATTTAATTAATGGTTTAATTTAATGGAAAATTAATATGGTATTTTAATATTTATTTTATTTAATTAATTAGAAAATTAAATAAATAAAATAATTAAATTTGAAGATAAAAGTTATAATTTTAAAGTTGGAATGTGATAATATTTATTTAAATTAATAAATATTTTAGAAATTAAGTCTCAAAAATAAATGTAAAATTAGAAAATATATTAAAATTATTAAAAGATTCTAGATTTCATGTGATTAAAATATAAATATATTAAGGTTAAACAAGTGGAGATATTAAAGTTAGTGCATGAGGTTTAAAAATAATAAATAAATTAAATTGAAAAGAGTAAAGTAAGTATTATATTAATTATTGTGCATTATTTTAATATTTGTTCATATAGGAGTTTACAAATTCTCAGGAGTTGTCATATAGACAACATAGGAGTTTGCACTCTAAGAATGCACAAGTTTTCTACACTTAGGAGTTAGCATATTATTTGAGCACATGGTGTCTACAACATTATGACTCATCTAGAAGGTTGGAGAAGACTCATGCTTAGTTATCATGCTTAAATTCTAGTTCTTTCTAGACACATTCTAGATGCATCTTAGAGGCCTTTAAATAGAGGCCCTCCTAGTGTGTTTGGACAAGCTTCAAAGCTTACATGCATTTGAGAAGCTCATATGCTTCTACATGCTCATATGTTTCTACATGCTCATATGCTTCTACAAACACTTCTAGTCACTTGTGGGTTTCAGTTGGCTTGGATCTTGGAGGAATTGCAAATGTTGGAGAAGGAAGGAATTTTCTATAGACTTCTGAGGCATGGCCAATTAGCATCAGTGTCCAGGTGCACTCGTGATTTTCGTATATTCAATTTGCACTCCTTCTCTTCCTGTCTTCATCATGTCTGTTATATGTGTTTGAATATTCCCTGTGATTGAATCTGCAATTTTGAAATTAGAATCTAGATATTGGTTGAGAAGAAAACAAAAGAAAAACCCTAGTTTCAATTTAAGGAAGAAATTAGATTTAAATCAGGTTTGGGTTCAAATTGTAATGGAATCAAGGATTTGATTAGACAAGGGTTTGTATTTTAATGAAGAATTCTAAGTTTAAGATTTATAGTCAAATCTATTAGAGGGATCAATAAGTAAATCTAGAGATTAATTCATTATAGGAAGAACTCTTGATTCATAGAATTCAAAAGCCCTATTTGTTTAAAAATTACAGTTATGTTTGCAGGCATTATTGTGAATACTCTCTTTTGAAAAAAATAAAATAAAATAATATACATATATGTTGTTATTTTGCATATATATATATATATATATACGTATATATATATATATACATATATATATATATATATATACGTATATATATATATATACGTATATATATATATATACACGTATATATATATATATATACACGTATATATATATACGTATATACATATATTCATATATATATATATATATATACATATATAATTATATATACGTATATACATATATATATATATATATATATGTTATTTAAACACTGATTATTAAAAATCGTGATTAAAAAATCCAATGGAAAAACCTTTATTAAAAAATGAATCGCATATATATAAAAAGGTTGCTGATCATTTTATATGATTTTAAAAATAATAAAACTTTAATATGTTTTGGGGAGGGGCGGGCAGTCACATCCCACCCTGCCCTCGGCGGTCACTGTCGATGACAATGGATCTGTCGGCAGCCACTAAAGGCTGCACGACGGCCACTGTCATGGCAGTGCCACGGTAGGCCTCCCATACGGGATGGCGCTGCAGTCACAACACTCTGCAATTTATTTCCATCGTAGTATAATGTAATGTGTAATGAAAATATGTTATGTTTTGAAATTCAATTTTTATACATGGAGTTATTAAATACTATTATATGTATATATATGTGTGTATAAATGTATACACACACACACACACACACATATATATAATATTGTAATTCATTTTTTTAAGTATAATGAAGTATTGAATATATATATATATATATATATATATATATATATATATATATATTATTAATAAAATTTTATTTAAGTAATGAATTAGTGTAATTAAGATTAATAAAAAATGTTGTAATTGAAATATTGAAGTTGTCCAAATAATTTTGGAATTCTCACGAATGGAAAATTGAGAAAATTATATATGATTTTAAAAGAACAATTTTTCCTAGAGATATTAATGTTTACTTGATATTCATTGAATGATTGAATGAATGATGAATCTGATTCAAATATTGATCATTATAATTAAATAGTGAAATTATTAATGAGTTTATTAGTTATTAATAATTGTTAAGGTTAGCAGTTATTAATGAATGATAAGTATAGTTAGTATATCTATTAATTAATTCTATTAAATTCAAATTGAGATTAGTTAATAATTGAAGTATAGAAATAAGCTATAGATGAATTATAATAATTGGTTAGACCATCTCAGGAGATATGAGACGTAAGGTTAAAGTAATTATTAGATAATGATATTGAGAGATAGTTATCCTTATATCATTGGAAATATTAATGCATCAAAATATAGGTTATGGAAACTATGGTTAATTATTAATTGAGAGATATTCATTGAGTTGTTAATATAGTCATGTAAAATATTAGTTAATTTAATTAATTGTAAATTAATTAAAGTCAATTAATAAATAAGTTATGCAGTGTGGTTCAATTGAAATAATTATTGATAATATTGATGTTGGGTAATTGTAAAGTATTTACATCGAAGCTGATAAGTCTTATTCTAATGATTTGAATAATGAATTTATATATTTTAATGGTTATTAGTGATGATTTAATTATTATAATGATTAAATTAAGAGACCTAAATTTTAATAATATTTAGTGAAGTTTTAATTAAGTATTATTAGAATGTTAAAAGTCATGGATTGTGTACCTAGGTTAATTGATTGATTTAATTGATCATTTTAATAAAGTTATAATCTTCTTATTCAAAGACTAGTAACTCGCTTCCTTATAATTTAAAAAGAATATGATCCTTTGATTATGTTGAAAAGTTGAATTTATATTTAGGAAGAGTTATTCAATTAGTAACATTGGTCTTAGCAAAATAAAGCAAATGGTTTTATTAAGTGTCAAATTATTTAATGAGTAAATATTTATCTTTCAGTTATTCTTAGAATGTAATTTTAAATAATGGAAGGATAATGTTATCGAGGGGACAAACGGGTTGACTTGTAGGTCAAATGATTAATCTTATACACTTGAAGTATACTTGCAAATAGAAACTGAAACCTCTACACTTAATTTATCCATGTGATTTTAGTGAACCAAAACATGTGTTTGCATTGTGTATTCTTTATGCTTCTCTTTTTGGGTTTTTGGGTTGACTAGATTGTTGACCAGTCTTAGGTTGTTACCAAAGGCTTGGTGGTTATGTGATTGTGATGTCATGATGATGTTTTAATCTCAATTCTTTATAAACCTAACCATGGTTATGTGATGGTATGCTCTATGAGATGTTGTATTTACTGATTGTTATTGCTTTTTAGTCTTCTTGAGTGAAGCTGAGTTATGTGTATCTAAGACACTTGACTTAACCATTTTGAGTCATCGATCAGTTATCCTTGGATTACTTTCTAGTCACCATGATGGGACTAAAATGTTGATTTATTTTTTGATGATGTCATGTTGTGACATGTTTTGACTCAACCATTTTGGAGTCTTCGATCAGTATGATTTTGAGATATATTTTGGTTATTGAGAACCAATGGATACTTTTGATTATCAGTGATACCTTCGATTGCCAATAGAGAACTAATGTGGTCATGATTATTAATGGATGCTTTTTAGATGCTCAGGGAGATTTGATGCTTTTCTTGTGGATATTTGATGTTCTTACTATGGATTATCTTTTGGTATTTCTTTCCAATCGCTTGTATAGGACTGGGGTGATTTTATGATTCCATGAGCTTAGGGTAGGTTATCTACTTGTAGTGTCGAGAAGTGGCTTGCAATGGGGGTCGGGGCCCTAAGTGGCTGCCAGGGTAACTCATTGTAAGTTTTATTAATAAGTGATAACATTTACACTAAATGGGGAATAAATGAACCTAAAAAGATAATTATTTTCTTCTCACTCATGCCTCGAGTGCTTGTACAGACTAGGATGGGAGTAGAGGGAATGCTTGGTTGCGACCTTGCATTCCATAGTATGCCTCGTCAGTATGAGAGGATACTAGTGGCCGCATAAGGTCAGTAGGGACCCATGGAGTTGTAAGCTAACTGGTAGGGTAACTTCTACATGATATATGTGATGACACTTTCTCGCTTGCATAGTAGGTTTCCTACATTTCATTGTGTGCCTCTGGGATTAGATGTCAATTTTGTGATTGGAACCTTTGAGTTAGTATCCTTTTAGGATTCCTAGACTCAAAGAGTATTTTTACTATATGTTTTGGTAACCTATTTGGGACTTGAGATTATCTCCTCAGCACAGTGGGAGTGGACCACTTAGGTTCCATACGGTCGGCTGGTAGTGTTTTTCCACTCTTATCATTTGAGATCTGTCTGAGACACTATGGCTGATGCATTATTTGTTGGCATCTATCTTCATGGATTATGATGGTGGACATGTATCCTTTCATTGATGATTAGCATATGTTAGATGATGTTATCTTATGCTTATATTTGCATATTAGATTACTTTCTGTATATGATGTAGTATGTTTTAGGAGTGATATTCCTACTATGTTAATACTGATGATCTCTTCAGTGATTTGAAATGTTATGCATGGAGGGATGGCTAGGATCCATGATGGTCTAATGATGCTATTTATAGTTGGGAGGAACAGTGTACTTAGTTATTAATGTTCATGATATGTGGTTATCTTTTATGATGGATGTTTATATCTTTATGATGATGATGTATCATGTATGAGATGTTGTTTCATTTGTGTTATTGCATCATGGATTAGAGTTAGTATGATGATGTACTTTATATACACGGATGTATATTCTTTTAAGCCTTTCATACCCTATGGCATGTATAGTGGATGATTGAGCAATTAGGAATGTAATTTAAGAACGTTGGACTTTTTAGTATTATATCATGTGGATGTAGTATTAGATGGAATTCATTAATAGTTAATATAGATGTGATTCAACGTTAAGGGATCTTTAAAGAATGTAACTTTTTATGTATGTTATGTTTACTTTTATTTGAATTGATTCTAATGCTTCCATTACTATGTATAGGGATTGTAAATGGTTTATCTTTCTTGTTAAAAAAAAATTGTTTGCTGAACTTAGCAAAATTTTAGATTAATTCTTTGGATCCCTTGGCAGGGCATTACATAGATCCTAAGAGCTTTGATTCTATTTATGATTTTATCATTAAGGTGAATGAGTTGAGAACAAAACTTGATGATTGTAGTGCTATCAAATATGACAGGTTGATTTATCTCATTCATAATAAGCTGCCATCTCAATACTCCACTTTGTCTTTTCTTTCAACACCATAAAGACTACCTTAGGGGCTTCCTATAAGAAAATCACTTTGGATGATTATGCTCAGCTATTAGAGGATGAACAAGTTAAGTTGATAACAATGGGGATTCTCAAGTCTTCAAAGTCAAGGCATTGGTGGCTAACAATGAGAATTCTATAAATTTAGCTGGTGAAAGTTCAAACAAAGGAAAGGGGAAAAAAATAAGTGGAAAGATAACAAACAAGGGGATACAAAAAAGTTAACACCTAATTCAAATCAACAACAAACCAAGACTTCTCCTAATACCAAAAAAGGGGAACTCTAATAAGGAAAAGAAGAAGTGTACCTATTTTAAGAATATGGGTCATGATGAACATAAATGTTATCACAAGAAGATTGATGAGTTGAAGAACATCTTGAAGAAACACAATGTTCTAGTGCCTAATGCTTATAAGGAAAAAGGGTCTTCATCTTCTGATTCTAAGGGCAAAGGGCAAGCTTTTCTAACAAACACTGCTAGTTAGGTAGAATGGATTATTGACTCAAGTGCCACACATCACACGGGTGTTTCAAAGAGAGCTTTTTCTTCCATGACACCTTCTGAGATACCACACATCTTTATAGGGGATGATACAAAAGTGGAAGTTGAAGGAAAAAGTGAAGTTGAGATGGAGAATGGAGCATTCAAGGATGTACTCTATGTTCCTAATCTTAGTTCCAACCTTCTTTCAGTCTACCAAATCACTCACTATGGAGGTGGAAGCAAAGTTGAATTTCTTCCACATTCAGTGGTAGGGAAAAGCATTAAGGATGAATCTATGGTTCCAATAGGTGAAGCTAATTATGATTCAAGGCTTTACACTTTCTCTTCCTTTGTGCCTAAATATAATGAAAAAGCCTTGTTAATGCATTCAAATACAGAAAGAAAACTGTGGCATGAGAGGTTTGGACATCTCAACTACAAATATCTTCAATAGCTTAGAAGCAAGAACATGGTTCGTGGTCTACCTCAAGTCCAATTTTCAAAAGGTGTTTGTTCAGGTTACACACTTGGGAAGCATCTAGAAAAAATGTTTGACAAGGGGAAGTCTTGGATAGCACAATGTGTTCTTGAATTGATTCATAGTGATGTAGTGGGCCCATTTCCAATACCATCATTTAGCTAGTCTTTCTATGCACTCACCTTCATTGATGACTACTCTCACTTTAATTGGTTCTTCTTCATGGCTCATAAGAGTGAAGTGTTTGAAATATTTCTTAGCTTCAAGGCTCAAGTAGAAAAGAAATCAGAGAAAGCCATCAAAGTTCTTTGAACAGATAATGGGGGGGAGTATGTGAACTCAAGACTAATAGACTTCTGTACTCAAGAGAAAATCACCTTCAACATTTAGTACCATACACACCACAACATAATGCCATTTCTAAAAGGAAGAACATAACCCTCAAGGAGATTACCACTTGCATGCTACAACATAAGTCTCTTGATCAAGTCTTTTGGGCTGAAGTAATGAATTGTGCTAACTACATTCAGAACAAGATTCCTCATAAAGCTTTGGATGGTATAACTCCTTTTGAATCTTGGACTAGTAGGAAACCTTCTGTAAAGAACTTTAGAGTCTTTGGTTGTCCAACATGGGCATGAATACCTCCATAGAAATGCAAGACATTGGAACCTCAAAGAAAACCTTGCATCTTTGTTGGATATGTAGACTCACATAAAGCCTACAAGTTGATGGATCCAAAGACACATGACATATTCTATGAGAGGAGTGTACACTTTGAAGAAAGTTGTCCTAGCTTTACTTCTTCAACTCCTCCTTCCTCCTTCATTGAAGAGAGTGACAGTGATGACAGTGACTTGGAATATATTCATCCCTGACCGAAATAGAGGTATTAGTCAGTTGAGGTTGAGGATATCCCTTCTACATCTTCTTCCACTAGACCTAGATGGGCTCAACAGATATTGGATCTGGTAGGACCATTGCTAGGGAATCCTTCAGATAATAGGAGGACAAGATCAAAATAGAAATCACTCCCTCATGCTTATATTGTAGTTTCTTCTGATCCACAATCATTCAAAGAAGCTTAGGTATTCCAGAATGGGATAAAGCAATGGAGGAAGAATGTGATTCTCTTATGAGAAATGATACATGGGACTTAGTCTCTCTTCCTAAAGGAAGAAAATTGGTTTAGTGTAAGTGGATCTATAGGATGAAGTTTGTAGCGGATGGAAGTGTTAATAAACATAAGGCTAGACTTGTTGCAAAAGGTTTCTCTCAAGTACCTGGCATTGATTACATTGAGACCTTTGTAGTAGTTGCAAAAATGAACTCCATTTGTTTGACACTAGCTATAGCAACATCTTAGAGATGGGTTGTTCATTAGATGGATGTGAAAAGTGCATTCTTGAATGGTGATCTTTATGAGGAGATTTATATGAAGTAGCCACAGGGATTCATTCAGGATTCTACCTTGATTTGCAAATTGAAAAAGTATACCTATGGACTAAAACAAGCTCCCAGAGCTTCGTATGCCAAGATGGATTCTTTTCTTCTCTTAGTAGGGTTCACTAGATGTCATTCAGATTCAAATTTCTAAATTCTTTAGAGGGATGATTCTCATTTGCTACTTGTGCACTATGTTGATGACTTAATCATTACAGGGAGTACAAAATCTATCATTGATAGTGTCAAGGCTGCATTGCAAGATAGGTTTTTGATGATAGACTTGGGTCTACTTCACTATTTCCTTAGTATTGAGATACACCAGTCTTCATCAGGGATCAGATTATCACAACCCAAGTATTCTTTTGATCTACTTGGTTGGTTTCACATGAGTGACTACAAGGTTGCATCTAGTCCATTTCTTCTAGGTGTTAAGTTAGAAGCAAAGTGTTCCACTCCACCTATTGATGTGACTTTGTATAGATAGTTGGTTGGCACCCTCATCTACTAGACACATACATGCCCTAACATCTCATTTGTAGTTGGCATGGTTTCTCGCTTGATGCAAGAGCCATATGAACTTCACTAGAAGGCAACCAAACACACCCTACACTATATCTAGGGTACACATACACATGGGATATGCTATGCAGCTGGTACTAGACTATAGTTAGTGGGTTATATAGACTCAAACTATGTAGGAGATATTGATTCTCACAAAGGCACTTTAGGATACATGTTTCATCTTGGTTCCAACCCCATTTGTTGGTAGAGTAAAAAATAGAACACTATTGCTCTTTCATCGACTTAGGCTAATTATCAAGGAGCTATCAATGTGGCTACAGAGGCTATTTCATTACAACAAATTCTAAAGGAGTTTGGTTTTTATCTACCTCAAATCACAATCTTACATTGTGATAATCAAAATTCCATTGAGATTGCAAAACATCCAGTCCAACATCAACGGATGAAACACATTGAGGTTCATATGCACTACATCAAAGAGTTGATTCATGAGTAGGTCATTGTATTGCAATATTGTCCTACAAAGAAATAGATAGCTAACATCTTCACCAAGCCCTTCATGGAGGTCAAGTATCTTCATTTGTGAGATCTCTTGCAGGTGTGGGATTTTTCACTAGGGGGGGTCACATGACTCTTCTATCCTTTATTATATATATCTCTCTTTTTGAGGGAGGGTTTTTCCCATGAGGTTTTCCCCCTTTCTCCATTTTTTAGAGAGGTTGGATTTCATTTCATTGCATTGCATTGCATCTATACATGGGTACCTAACATGGCCTAATAGTCAGGTCCC
Organism: Cupressus sempervirens; assembly: GCA_028749045.1. Lineage (NCBI taxonomy): Eukaryota > Viridiplantae > Streptophyta > Pinopsida > Cupressales > Cupressaceae > Cupressus > Cupressus sempervirens. The sequence goes on along the minus strand of CM053789.1, from coordinate 837,177,501 downwards.
ATCATGCATTTGTAAGCTTAAGTGCATTCCCCTAATTTGCACTTAAGGGGGGGTGTTAGTGTAAATAATTATTTATTACACTTTACTTAAGTTTACTTAGGTTAAATGCATTATTTTATTAGTTATTAGGTTAGACACCTAGGAGTATGCATACTCATATGAGTTGTCTTGTTGACAACATAGGAGTAAGAAACTCTAATTTAGCACATGGTGTCTACAGCAAAGAAGTTTGCATAATCAATTGAGTTGTCATGTAGACAACACAATTGTTCGCACTCTAAATCAAGCACATGGTGTCTACAACATCTTTTTATATTACACACTCATGTTAGCTTATCCTCTCATCATCACACTAACTTTTGTGCTCAATGGAGGATAATCCACTCTTTGTGGACATGTGATTACTTGTGAGGCTTATCATTTTGATAACTCCTAGTCATTCTAGAGGCCTTTATATATAGGCAGTTCTAGTGTACTTGTACATTATTCATTTTCATATTGTTATTATGATCATACATCATTTAGTCCATATTGTGCTTTGTTTTGTGCTTCTTGATCTTGGTGACATTTTTTCATAAGACAAATTCTTATAAATGAGCATACCCTAGTGTAAAAATATGGTGTTTTTAGTCTTTAAAATGTTGATTTTGTGGACATGGTTTGGAGTTGGTGATGCAAGTAGGAGGTGTTAATCTTTTTATTCTTACCAAAATCTATAACTAGGCTTCTTCCAAGCCTTCCAAACATATTTCTTTCAGTCCCTCTAGACTCTTCTAGGCTATAGACTAGGTGGTTGGCCTATTCTTCATGCCACACTCACCTATTCCAAATATCTCTACCTAAACCTTCACAAACTCAACCAACTATCTCACACAACACACAAAAACTCCACTACCTTACACCCTCCAGGATCTTTCAGAAAACCATATTCCAAATTATGTCCAAAGGCTTAACTTGCCACCAATAAAGTGATTTCCAAACATTCATAAGGTTCTATACACCTTAGTAGGCTCTAAACACCATTACAAGTTAACTGAACTAATGAAGGTGCTTCCGTATAGCCCTGTAGACACCTAAATTTGATAGCCAATGGCGAAACTTCATCCTATATAGACTATGGTAGCCTTATAGGTTGTATATCCGAGAAAGAGCCTTCTGTCAATGTTATCAATATTTGAGGACCAGACAATGAGTGTGCAGTCACCACTCGAAGAGCATAATTTAACATCGCAGGCCCACCAATTTCACCAGCACCATCAGCTCCATCAAAAAGCCAGTACAATATCTTGGAACACCTTGGGAACATGCCAGCCCAAATCTCCATTTTAGACCTTCTCCGCACTAGTCCTGTGTACAAAGACATCCTTGACAGTGCTCTCATAGAATCCCGTGTCCCTTCTAATATCAAAGCTACTGACTTTCGTAATCTCGTCGGACACCTATCCTCCTCATGTGTCCTATCATTCAAACCCACTGACATACCCGCGGTGGAGCTAGATCACACCCTTCCACTTCGCATAGCCATCATGGTATCCAATTTTGCCGTAAAAAGAGTAATGATAGATAATGGATCAGCCTTGAACATTTGCACCCTAAAATTCATAAAACAAGCTGGGTATACTGAGGCAGATATGATCAGTGAGGTTATCACCATCAAAGCTTATGACAACTTGGAAAGGACCACAGAAGGGACTATTTTGCTACCAATCAAGGTTGGGCTGGTCATCCAAGAGACTGTTTGCCATGTTGTTGATCTAAACCTACCATTTAACATCCTCCTCAGTCGCCCATGGATTCACGCTATGAAGGTCGTTCCATCCACCTACCATCAGTGCATCAAATTTTCGCATCAGGGCACTGAGGTAACCATCCATGCCGATCTAGAACCCTTTGCTTACTGCAATGCGGTTGAAGCCTCATATACAAATCATTGCCCTGGAATAGACATTGGTACAACCATCGCTAGCTCATCCCACACTTGTAATGACGCAGAAACCATCCTCACCTCCACCCTATCTACTGTAAAGATCAACAACAAAGGCTGTGGAGAATATAGTCTGTCAGATGCATTTGCTATCGGAGCAATCCCACTTGATCCACATACCCATGGACAACCAACATATCACAAAGCTAAGGAGATTCCACCTCCTCGATACAAACAGTTTGGCCCAACCATCTCTGTGTCCTCAAAAACCCCTCTTCATGAAGAGCTCACTCCAGATATCAACAATTGGTTACATAAGGATGCACGTCCAAGAAATCAAGCACGCCTTGATCACTTTAGCCAAAAGTATCCCCAAGAACATAAGCTCATCACTAAAAAATGGAACTATCAAGGAGGTGGACTAGGATCAGAAGAAAAGGGCATGCAATGTCCCATCGAAGCACATAACTGGGAAATGAAGTCAGGTCTTGGCTTTGACATACCCACAACTGAGGGTACCAATGAGAACGGTCATGCTTTTTCGAACATCCACCCAACCTTGTTGAAATTGAAGACATTCCTGAGGAAGTTGAAAAGAGAACCTATGACGATATCCCAGACCAAATCTTCCTAGGAGACTCTGTTCTCCGAGAACTATCCATCCATCTCATTGACCTACCACTCGCTCATCCACAACTCATAGATTGGGACCAACCAAGTGTCATACATATTGATGAGTTCGCATCAAAGGAAGTGCTTCTAAGATTCATGGGAGCCGAAACTCCTCATAAGAAGACAAAGCTAGATTTTTCCTACATCTACAAGCTAGATCCCAAGGGGTATTTTGGAGAAAATCCCCAACCTAGTTTCGATACACCCAAAATTGGAACTAAGGTAAATCTGGGACTAGCTAAGGTAGCGAAGAGAACCCCTTAGCAAGAAAATCAAGAGCCACAAGCAGAACAAGAGGATTTAGTATTGCCTCCTCAAGATAATCGACCAAAGGTGTCATCTATTCTAATAGAGGATACTAGAGAAGTCAACATTAGTTATTCAGAGATCCCCAAACTTGTTCATATTGCTGCATCCCTATCACAAGACCAAGATGATCTCCTCTTTCAGGTCTTAAGAGATAACATTGGCAATTTGCATGGTCATATCAGGACATGCCAGGGTTGGATCCAAAGCTTGTAGTTCACCATCTTGCAGTCGATCCAAAGATCAAGCCCGTCAGACAAAAGCTTAGAAAAATGCACCCCAAGGTGGCATTAATGGTCAAAGCTGAATTAGAAAGAATGTTAGCTGCTAAGGTTATCCGACCTATTGACTACTCAGAGTGGATCTCCAACATGGTCCCTGTCACTAAGCCTTCTGGTGACATCAGAATTTGCACTGATTTTAGAGATCTAAACAAAGCTTGTCCAAAGGATGATTTTCCCTTGCCCAACATAGATATGATTGTAGATCTTACAGCTAGACATGAAATTCTGTCCCTTATGGATGGATTTTCAAGGTATAATCAAATCAAGATTACAAAAGAGGATTAGCATAAGACAGCATTCACTACCCCCTGGGGAACCTTTTGCTACACTATGATGCCTTTTGGCCTAAAGAATGTTGGGGCTACCTATCAAAGAGCAATGACAACCATTTTCCATGATCTTATCCATAGCATTTTGGAAGATTATATGGACGATATCCTAGTCAAATCTCACACCTTCATGGATCATCTCGCTGACCTGGAGAAAGTCTTTGATAGGTTGGCCCAATATCATCTCATGCTAAATCCCAAGAAGTGTGTCTTTGGGGTCACATCTGGCAATCTTCTAGGCTTCATAGTCTCTAAACGAGGTATAGAGATTAACCCCAAAAAGGTCAAGGCTATCTTAGACATGCCTCCTCCCCAGACACTGTGATAGCTTCGCTCTCTTTAGGGAAAACTTCAATCTATCCAGTGCTTCATCTCCCAACTTGCAGATAAGTGTACACCATTTTCACACTTGCTAAAGAAGAATGAGAACTTCAAGTGGGATCTTTTATGTCAGCGCAGCTTTGATCAGCTCAAGCAGTATCTCACCAATCCCCATATCTTGGTTCCACCAGTTCCTGGTCGTCCCTTGATCTTGTATATATCAGCAACACCTACTGCTCTAGGGGCACTTCTAGCACAACATGATGATTATAGCAGAAAGAGAGCCATCTACTATATCAGTAGAACCCTAGTTGGTTATGAACTCAATTACACTCCTATGGAAAAAGCTTGTTTGGCAGTTGTCTTCTCAACTCAAAAGCTTTGCCACTACATGCTAAGTCATACCATCCAACTAGTCTCCAAGATTGACCCTCTCAAGTATATGCTCTCCAGAATAGAACTTACAGGCCGTTTGGCCAAATGGGTTATGCTCCTTAGCGAATTTGACATCTAGTATGTGGATAGAAAGGTAATCAAAGGGCAAGCTATAGCAGATAACCTAGCTAATGCACCTCTAGTAGATGCATATCCTTTGCTCACAGAATTCCCAAACAAGCATATCTGCCTAATTGAAGAACAGCCCCCATGGAAGCTTTATTTTGATGGCTCATACACATCTCATGGATCAGGGGCAGGAATATTATTAGTTACACCTCAAGGAGATTATATTCCAAAAGCCTTCAAGCTACAATTCCCCAGCACCAACAATATAGCAGAATATGAAGCACTTGTAGCAGGGTTAAAGATAGCTACAGAATGGAATATCACTAAGTTAGAAATCTTTGGCGATTCCCAGCTCATCATCAAACAAGTCTTAAATGAATATCAAACCAAAGATGAAAAGCTATTACCCTACAAAGAGCTAGTTGATCAGCTGACCCAGCATTTTACAAAGCTTCAGTTTACACAAGTGCCTCGAATGTAGAACAAGGCAGCAGATGCCATGGCCACTATCGGCTTGTTCTTGGAAATTCCCCAAGAAGCTACACAGTATGAGTTTTTAGTTGAGCAGCTCCTCACACCCGCCTATGCGAATGAGGATTCAAACCGTGTTTGTATCTTGGTTGGTCCCCAATCCCCTTGGTACCATGAAACTCACACTTACCTTAACGATGGTATTATATCTCCTCACCTCACACGTACCCAATGCCAGAACCTCATCCGAAAATCATCTCGCTATGTTATCATAGCCAATACCCTATATCGTCGGGGTTATCACGATATACTCTCTCGATGTTTAGATGAAAATGAGGCCGCAATGGCGTTAAAAGAAGTACACTCTGAACTTTGCCATGCCCACACGAGTGGTATTGTCCTAGCATGACAAATCCTTAGAGAAGCCAACTATTGGCCTACCTTTGAAGAAGACTCCTGTGACTTTGTCGAAAAGTGTCTCCCATGTCAGCAGCATGCAAATCTTGTGCATGCTCCAACACAAGATCTACAGCCTATTGCACCACCTTGGCCTTTCGCTTGTTGGGGCCTTGATCTAGTTGGAACTATCACACCCCTCTCATTTGATGGACATAAATGGATAATAACAGCTACAGACTATTTCACTAAGTGGGTGGAAGTAGTCCCCCTAGTCTCAGCTACAGAAGTTCAGGTCTCCAAGTTCATCTTGTACCACATTGTTTGCCACTTTGGCATCCCATCCACCATCTTCACTGACCACGAAAGTAACTTTGAAAATCTCAACATGGAAGAATTATGCACTTCCCTCCACATCCATCCTCACTTTTCTAGCACATATTTCCCACAAGGTAACGGCCAGGCAGAGGCAACTAAGAAAACCCTCCTCAAAATCCTAAAGAAAGTTGTCAATGATTCTGGCCGCAATTGGCACCTACAAATAAATCCAGCTCTATGGGCCAATCGAACTTCCTTTCGTACATCCATAGGCACAACTCCATACTCCCTAGTCTATGGTGCTAAAGCGGTATTACCTATAGAAGTTGAACTTCCCTCACTACGCATATCTTTGCGAGGGAAAATATCAGATGAAGAATACAGAGTAGCTCAACTCACCTAGCTACATCTCTTAGACGAGAAGTGAGAACAAGCCTATGATCATCTCACAGTCTATCAAACTTGTCTCAAAAGGAATTTCAACAAGAAGGTACTTCCACGACACTTTCAGCCAGGTGACATGGTCCTCAAAGAAAACATGAAAGTCCAAGCAGAGCGAGAAAAGAAAGGCAAGTTTGAACCTACATGGCTTGGTCCTTATGTTGTCACTGCTTCCTTTGGCTCCAGAGCCTATCAGCTATCTACACTGGAAGGAGAACTCTTGAATGATCCTGCTAACATCATTCATCTCAAGAAGTTCTATGCTTGAAGATCCTTGGTATACCCAGCTTTTGAAAAATACAAAAAAATAGTAAAGAGAAATAAGCGTCCAATGGTGAAAACTTGGCAATTCAGGTGCCTTGGATAGCTACTTTGGTGAAAACCTGGTAATTCAGGCGCCTTGTATACTAAAGACTTATCCATTATCTATCACTATCCTATCCCTCATCCATCCACCTACCATCCCATAAAACACCTTCTTGTTCCCTTGGTGTTCCAATCAAATATCCAAAATCTGATGGAGCTTGTAAATACCTCCTGTATAGCTTGTAAATCTTGTACCAAAGCTTGTATTATACCTTGTAAATCTTGTACCGTACCTTGTATATATCTGAATCTTGTCCAAAGCTTGTACCATATTCTAGCTTGTAAATAATCTTGTATCCTAACTTGTATCCTATCACATGCACACACAGAATCCCATTTTCCTTAAGCTTTTTGCAAACCATCTACCTATCCACCTATCAACTATTATAGACATCCCATCCTTCACAAACATTTCCATCTCACAAAAAAAAAAACATGAACAAACTTGTACATTTGTAACATATCTTGGTCCCTCAGCTTGTACATCCTCTTTAGCTTAGTATCATTGTATCTATCCGGCTTTTGTGTTAGTTCATCCTTGGTCAACATCTTGCACACATCGCACACCTTGGTTAGCTATTCCAATGCATCCTTTAGCTAGATCTCCTATCACCAAAGTGTTATCCTTCTTAGTTCAGCTTGCTAGATGCATCACTCATCCCAATCCATCAGCTTAGGTGCTCTCCGATAGATCCTTGCAGGATATAGCTTTCCTCATGTCTGATCTTAGTCCGTTAGTACCTTGTCCTACCCATCTCGTTGGCAAATGGTTCTCTTTTGGATTTTTTCTTTCTTTTGATTTGGGATCTTCCCTTTTGGGTCTTGAAGTATCTTTTCCAAGAAATCTCCTTGTTCCCTCCTCAAGGTTGCCACGATCTTCCATATCATGGTATGCTACGAATGGGGCAATCAGAGTGTAAGGTCTTGATCAAGTCTTTTGCTTGTTTTCCTTTTTTGCTTGTGGGTTACCTAGTGTCATTTCCACGCTGCTTCCTCTGGGATTCATGTGTGATACTGGGGCAATCCTTGCGTGTTTGTTTCAAGTTAGTTTGTCAGTCCTTTGGACAGTTGGTGAAAAGGCCTTGATGTTCTTGGTAACCTTGGCAATTAACCAATAGTCCTATAGCAAATCTAGTGCTCAACTACATGGTGGTACTTCTCTTTGAAGTATCCCTCCACTCAAAAAGCTTCAATGGATTCCCTTCATCTCCATTATCCCCCATCCATATCCTACATCTATCGCTCCTACCCCAGCTTATGCATCAGTATCTCTTTGAATCACTCCTCATGCTTAGCTTTAGGGATCCACAATCCTAGTCTTAGGGATCCACCAATCAAATCAATCCACCAAGCCTCATCTTTTGAGATCCACAATCCTAGTCCTAGGGATCTCTGAAACCCATCTTCTGCAAATCTGACTCTTTGAAATCCTGTTGCATTAGCTTTATCATTCTATCATCCATCTCCCTACCACGAATTTCTTTTATAGCGCTCCACTCCTCCATCCTCCCCCCCCAATCCTAGAAAGTCTTAAGCTTGCTTTACTTTTGTGCCTCTAATTTCCTTTTATCATTCTTTCCTAGTGAGAGTTTGAGCTAATTCAACCCCTTCTCTTTGCCAACCTATGTCTCAGCTCATCTCAATTTCTTGTGCTTTTCAAGAAGCCGTCGAGCCTCTTTTATCTCTCCACCACCTTCTTGAGGGGGCATCATCTAAGTCTAAGTCTATTCTCTCCTCTTCTTATCCGAGACTGGGGCAACCTTGTTGCTAAAACATCTTCTTCGTGTCATCTTCATTCAAACTTCTTTGAAATAGTGTTGTCTTAACACTATGTCAAAGAGGGGCAAAATGTAGACACCTAAATTTGATTATATCGCTTTGGTAATATAATTTAGCCATCTCTAAAGGCATCATTAATTAAATTCTTATTTAATTAATCATTTTCCATCCCTAGATGATTAATTTAATTAATCATCTATAGTGCTAATTGATAAATTAAATAAACCTATTATTTATCAATTAAATCCTATTCTTCTATCTAATTCCAAAAATCCCCATTTATTAAATAGATCTATTTGATAAATAATATCCTAAAATCCAAAAACCCCTAACCTATCCCTAATCCTCCATTTAGCCTAGTCCACCCCATCCACCCATACTAACCTAGCTTAGCCACTAACTCACCCAACCTCATTAATGCCATCCACTTGCACATCTCTAACATATCTAATCTAATCCTAAACCCAAGCCTAATCCACTCCCTAATGTTGTCACATTCCTTAAACAAGTTTAAGACTTTCCTAATCCAAACCAAAGTCTCCCCTCAAAAATCCCAACCACCAAGTCATGAGTGCTCTTACAAACAATAAAAAACTCTTACAAGCCCACTCATGACTCTTACATCCATCTTCCACACTCTTCCCTTTTCCACACTCATTCCTCTTACATCTCTATTACATACTCAACCCCACTCATCATGCCTTTAACCAACCCTTTACCCTACCCTCTCACACTCATCCTCCTTGTGACAAGTGTCACCTTCCCATTGGTGATAAACAAGCACAATCCATGTGCTCTCCTTTGAGTGCATCCTAGCCCTCCTTAAGCCTTCATCCATCCTTGCATCTAAGCCCTCCATCCCTCTACCCCTTAGCCTATAAATTGAATCCCATCCCAAGCCATTTAAGATCACAATCTTGGAGCTAATGTTATAATGCCATTTTGAGAGCCAAAAGTCATCAACCATACCCTTATGATGCCAAATTGAGAGCTCACAAAGCTACCAATTTGCCATTTTTCATCTCCATTGAAGCTAGTTTTTGGGAACCTTGAGCATACATCCCAATCTTTAGACCCATCTACCAAGCAAGGAGCTAAATTCCATTGGGAGAGTCCATTCATTTGGCTCACATTTCCAATTGGTGTTTCCTCTTTAGTCTCTCATTTATGTTATGGTTTATATGCTAGTTAATGCTTTTATTTTTGAATAGATTAGTATTACTTGCTAACATATTTCTCATATACAAGCCCTAGCTTGGAACTTAGGTAAGAAATAAAAATATTCCAATCATCTATCAATACTAAAGGTAGATTCAGATACCCATTATTGCACTTTATCAAATTCCAAAATCTTAGTTTCTAACTTGTTCATTAAAGCATATAACTCATAGGCCCTAATCTAGGCTAATAGGCCTAAAGAACACAATCAACTATAAAATCTAAAAACTCTCAAAGAACTTGAACAAAAAAACTCCAATACTCCATTACCTTATCAAAACCTTTTCGAATACTGACTGTTGGGCTCCTAATCATTGAATATAAGGAAGATTCTTGAAACCCTTGTCTCGATGAGGGTTTCATTGTTGATTATGGTAACTATCTCCCAAACTCCATTATCGCATCTATTCCCCTCTTCCAAGAGGTTACTTAGCATCCCATGAATGCATACAAGCTTTCCAACGCACATGCAAACTCTAACCAAGCCACTACCACATTTTTAATTGTTGATCCTATGTATTTTCCATGGAATCAGTAGGTATTTACTGATTCTCGAGTATATTCATAATAAGAAATTAAGGTGTGGTGTCAACTTATAATATGGTGAGCTAAAAAAAAAAAGGGAAACTTTAAATCTTCCTCCACTTTATATAAAGATAACATGCAGGTACTATGATCATTTAACCCGAAGAAGCATGCAATTTACTACTCAATCTATTAATACAAAGAACTATATCCATAACTAGTGACGTTAGACATACATGCAACACTTAGTATTGATCCTAGCTTCATTACCATGTATAAGGAAGTATAAGAGTCACCATAACCATGAGATATTAGAAAAGAGTAAGGACTGTAATCAAACAACAATACATCAACATAATCTCACCAAAAATGAATGATTAATTATGCAAATTCACACCATACTCTGCACTTTTCTTCTTCATATCTCTTCCCCCTTATCTTCTAAATGAAATTACATTGTTTATACCATAACATGACCTTTCATCTCCTATGAGAGCTTGTCCAAGATGGATGACCTTCCATCTTTCACAATTTGTCAATTTTGCAAAAAAAAAAATGTTGACAACTTCTTTTTTGACAATTTTACATTTTTTGCACATTTTGCATTTTATAAATTTCACATAGTTTCTTGGTACCCTAAACACGTCCAAATGTTAGGATTAGTCTCACACAAAAATAACAGTTACATGCAAATATAAACAATACCAAAAAATAGTAGATCACATAAAAGAGTACACAAGACACCAAGATTTAACGTGGTTCACCCAATCTTTGGGCTACGTCCACCAACAACAAGTCCAATATTATTATTATCTAGTGATTGCAATCCAAAATCCCTTACAACTGAATACCACTGCAAGAAGCTATAATATCACCATTACATCATGAAATCCCTAACCCTAAGCCTTTTTATACAAGCTTTTTTCGCTTACAAAATTAGGGCTAGAATAAGTTGTCCAATAGAAAAAATAACAGTTGATGCCTTTTACAATATAAGTGCATTTTTGGCTTTAGGGGACCTACCCTTGAAAACCCCCATGGGGTGTTGCCCCTCGACCCAACCTTGTATTGCAACAAGGAGTGTACTTGGGACACTGCCCCTTGATCTCATCTTGGGGGCACTGCCCCAAATCCCTTTAGAAATGATATGGGGAGAAAACCACATCAAACAAACCTCTGAGTTTGATTAGGCTCCACATCACAACACCAAAAGCTTTTTATGACCTTTTAAAACTCCATCTATGGCCTTACATTGCATTTTCCACATTTTGATGGACTTTGGCTCACTTAGATCCATATTGGTTAAAACATGAACTTGGTCATCATGGCCTTAATTGAACACCTAAATACATGAATTGAAATAACTAACTCCCTAACCTATCATGATGAAAAAACATAATAATTATGACTCCAAATTTCAAGGAGATGGTCAGGGTGCTCCTACACTAGTTGGGTTATGAAACTTGGCAAATAGTCATTCCATCTTGGGAAATGTTTAATAAGACACTCTATAACAACAAACTAATCCTAAGAACCCATTGTTACACATTTCAAGTGTTCCAGGCTTGATTTGCCAATTAGGCCTGTGAGGCTTGCATAGGTTCAGGAGTGTTGGAATAGGTTGATGAGTTGAAGCTTTGGGGTTTTGTGTAACTCCAAAAAGGGTATCCAAACCAAAGTGTATGCTCGCTATAGTGCATACATGCTTTTTTAGAAATTTAGAAATTTGAGTTGTGTGTCATCTTTTTGGCACCACAACTTGGTGCATTCGCCCTGAGATCTGACCATTGGATGTTGTTGCTAGATGTCCTTGTGTTGTATTTCCTTTCATTTTGATCTATGATGGATGGTTATACTCTGTGGTATTATATTTAGTTTTAGAGATCTTACAAGATGATGTATTGTATTTAGGATGTATATTATTTGATCTTTTCATACCTTGTGACTTATATAGCAGATGATTATGCATTCTTATTATGCCAAGTGACATCCTATGTAATTGTATATTATTTAATTGGATCCGTACTTCTGATTATTCCATGATGCGAATTTTGGTTATGTGTTAGATTTAATATTAATAAAACTTTTATATGTGATTCCCTAATAGATGTAATCTATTTATGATGGTTTTATGTATGTGAGTTATTTGTTTCACTATATTATCTGTTGTTGTTTATTATCTTTCAAAAAAAAGATGTTTGGAAAACTTTGTGAAACTTTAGGTTAATTTCTGTTGGGTTCCCTGGTGGGGCATTACATGGGATTTTTAGTCTTAGCAGAAGGTTTGAAAATGGACCCAGAGAAAGTGAAGGCTAGCCTTGAATGGCCTAATCCAAAGAGTGCTACAGAGGTAAGATCTTTTCATGGACTAGCTAGTTTTTACAAAAAGTTTATAAGAGGTTTTAGTAGTATTTGTGGACCCTTGACTGAAATAATGAGGGGGATAAGATATAATTTAAGTAGACTATAGGATAAGATAAGATTTTTAATATGTTGAAATAGAAAGTTATAGAGCAACCTATTTTAGCACTTACATATTTTAACAAGGTGTTTCAAGTAGAGTGTGATGCTAGTGGTACTGCAATAGGAGATGTCTTAAGCCAAGAAGGTAGAAATGTTTCTTATTTCAATGAGAAGTTGAATGATGTTAAAAGAAAATATTTTGTCTATGATCAAGAATTTTATGCCACAGTTCATGCATTGAAGAAATGGAGACACTATCTTCTTCCTAAGGAGTTTGTTTTGTACACTGATCATCAAGCTTTGCAATATTTGAATGCTCAAGGAAAATTGAACCAAAGGCATTTGATGTGGGTTGAGTTAATGTAGAGTTATATATTTGTTTTAGAACACAAGAGTGGGAAGTCTAATAGAGTTGTGGATGCTCTCAATAGAAGAAAAATTTTGGCGACAAGGATGCAGATTAAGGTGGTTGGATTCAAGGAACTCAAGAATTTGTATCAAGAGGATCCTAGTTTTTGTTGAAGCTTGGAAGGCTTTTATCGAACTTGTTACACTTGAAAGGGCAAAGTGGTTGGATTTCATAATCCCAGATGGTATGTTGTTCAAAGGGAGTCGGTCCTACATTCCAAGAAGTTCAATGAGAGAGAATCTCATTAAGGCGATCATAGTGGAGGATTCATTGGACACTTTGGTAGAGATATTTCATTGCTTTGGTTGCTAAAAATTATTACTGGCCACAGTTGCAACAAGATGTGAAGAATTTTGTACAAAGTTGTAGAGTATACTAGATGGCGAAAGGAGTGAAGAAGAATCTGGGGTTGTATCAGCCATTATCTATACCAGAGAAGCTATAGGAGGATGTCAGGATGGATTTCATTCTTCGACTACCAAGGACTCAATGAGGGCATGATTCTATTTTAGTGGTGGTTGACATGTTTTCAAAGATGGCACATTTCATTCCCTAGAAGAAAACTAGTGATGTTGTTCATGTGGTAGAGTTATTTTTTAGAGAAGTGGTGAGACTACATGGTCTACCAAAAAGTATAGTTTCATATCAAGATATCAAATTTGGTGGGTATTTTCGGCATACATTGTGGAATAAATTAAAGATAGATTTGAAGTTGAATTCCTCGCATCATCCACAAACTGATGGACAAGCAAAGGTGGTGAATAAGAGTTTGGGAAATTCACGAAGATACTTGGTTGGTGATAAGCCAAAAGGATGGGATCTGATTTTACCATGCAAGTAGAATTTGCATATAATAATAGGAGCATTGGTAAATCACCATTCCATAATGTATATGGGAGTAGTCGTAGAAATATTGCTTTTGAATTGAGGCAATTGGATAAAGGATATATAAGTAGTGCTAAAGCAGAATAATTTGCTAAATATTTGAAGAATATCCATGAAGAGGTGAGAAAGTACATTATCAAAATGAATACATAGTACAAGGCTAATGAAGATGTGAAAAGGAGGTATAAGGAATTTCAAATTGGAGACAAAGTCATGGTTCATTTGAGAAAGGAGAATTTTCTAGTGGATACATATAATAAGATGAAATTGAAGAAGCTTGGACCATGCAAGATAGTGAGAAGGCATGATTCTAGAAATGCCTATGAAGTGGAGTTTCCTATTGAATTGAATATTTTACCAGTATTTAACATTTTAGATTTGATAGAGTATTATGAAGGAGGTGATAGATATGAAGTTTCAAAAGAATAATGGAGTATTCCAACAGTTAGTTTGGCTACAAAGGAGATTGAAGAGATACTAGATAGTCATGTTGGAAAAAGTACAAGGAACAAAACTTATGAAGAATACCTAGTCAAATGGAAATGGAGGCTAGTAGAAGATTCATAATGGCTAGCAAGAGAGGAAGTTAACCATCTTGGTTTTCCTTTGAACGCCTAAGACATTATGGGATCACTTCTCAAATTACCTTGAGTGTTGTGTTCACTTAGGTTTGAACCCTTGTCTAAGGCCTATGTGCGAGGACAACCTAGTGAAACATGGAAACAACCTCCAAGCTATGGGACTTGAACTATGAGGTTGAGTCTCCGGAGAAGGCCAGCTTCCTCTTACTATCAGGGTGTACCTAACTACTCTTGGAGAGGAAAAGGGAGAAGGCGACCATGAAAGAAAATCTACCTAGTTCTAATCTAAGGAGGTGATGCACCAAAATAGAGTGTTTGGACCAATCTCTACCCATACATGCGCTACTGAATCAGAATGAAACTAAGGATATACACATCCAGACTTGCTTTAATCAGAATAACCACATACAGATCAGAAAACCAAGATAAATGACACAAGGAAGAAGTTCACTTATATATCATTTACAGGCCAGTAGAGATACAGTCATGCAGATTACAGATTTCCACAAAATAATGGCACAGGCAAAGAATTCTTGCACTTTAATACCAATGGCTGAAGGAGATAAGTGGAGAATCAAATAGTTCAGAGGCATAGGGGAATTTACACTAGAATTGTAGAGCAATAGCAGAGGAAAATTAGAGAGAAGGTCCTCCCTCACAAAAACTACAAAATCTACCTTTATAGTTCAGGCATAACTGAGATCTTTTCCTGCTGAAATGACTTCGCAGCTACCCGCCATTAAGTCTTGCGCAGGACAATCATGGGGATCTGAAGAAAATTTGATCTTGTTGCCAAATAATTCTCTGAGAAGATAGAAATGGTGCCATAACTACGCTCTGACCAGGTATATGGATCGATTGAAACGGTGGAGTGTCTCTCTATATTTTGCATTCATTTCTGGGTAGGTCAAGACCGATCATGAAGATCAGATCGCACAACAAAATAGATCACCTTCATTTTTTAGTTCATGAATTAGCAGGGTTAATGAGTCAACCTAGCTTCACAAGCCAACTGGGCCATGCGGACCAATTGCTTCTTTTCGTTCTACCACCTGGGAAGTCTTCTGCAGTTGACCTCCCCTTATTGAACTAACTGTGCCACCCTCGAACTATTATCATTAAACGTGACGATCACACAAACCTGACCACAACACTAACTCCCAACCATTAATCATCAACCTTGGGCAAGCTAGCGAGACACGTGTCAACAAGGTGCTATTTTGCCATGATATCCACCGTGTAGCTTCCGATGGAGAGATAGCACCAACCGTTGATCGGCCTTAAATTTGACAATTGTGAAGACTTGTCGTACCACTATATTGTTCTTACCCTGGGCCCATCATACCTAGTGCCACCTTAGCAACCGCACCACACTCAAATGACACCTAGCAATACCAGACAGATGTACCTTGGTGAGACCTAGCCCCGCTGATCCACGTGGCGAAAGGGCGCTATGTCGCTATGGTAAAGATCGCGCAACTTTGCCATAGCAAAATGGCATCTTTCATTGATCTGACTTAATCTGACAATCGTGAAGAGTTGTCATACTTTGCACTTTGCTTGTCTGCTTCTGGGCCCACAAAACACTGTCAGCACACTTGGCATCACCCCTAAGGTTTACTCAAACCTCAACTACAAGATAACACAGCCCCACTTGACACGTGTCACTGAGGTGCTATGTCGCCATGGTAAAGACTGCGCAACTTCACCATAGCAAGATGGCACCTGTCATTGATCTGAACCGATCGAATGGTGAGCAAGATAAATCATCCCCCTCAGTGTATCAATGAATAGGAACTAGCCATGTACCAATTGACTGACGAATCCTTGCTGACATCTGACGGAGCACATCTGAAACTCACCAGACACATGGCAAAAGGGCGCTATGTCGCCATCATATTTATCGTGCAACTTCTAAAAAGAAACATAGCATTGACCATCGATCTGCCCTGATCCTATAGCCATAAAAGACCTACCTTGATTCTACTGATCATATTGGAAACCTTGGCCCCATAATACATGTGGCGTCCCCACACTAGCCCACGTAGCATCATCTTGGCGACTTGTACTGCCTCGACTCATTGAGTACCTCTTCCTCATAGATGTGGCATGTTCTAATTTGTTAGCGTGGATCGAGGACCCTTCCAACTAGGCAAACGAAGTATAAAATGGGACTCGACTCGCTTCCCTAAAGTTCTTTTCTACAGCAACTTTCCGTTAGGCACTATGTCGCTATCGAAAAACTCGTGAGTTTTTCGATGGCGACATAGCGCCTCACCGGCATTTCTCACCTCCGGCCCATGAAACTAACTGCCCATCGTGAAACTTTTTTGACCCGCTGAAGAACCTTGGATGACCTGCATATTGGACCCACTGGACATGCATCGACAGCGTGCGATGTCACTATGCTATCTGCTGTGCAACTTCTGAAAAGTGACATAGCGCTGACCGTCGATCTCCTCAGATCTGACGATGGAGAACCTACGCGCCGGAGAAACCATGTTATACGGCTTGATCTCTTAGGAATTAAAATAATATTAACTCTGGGAGTTAGCCGCTGAATGGGCTGGAGGTTTGAAATTTGAATCTTGGCAGGGCAAAAAAATGATAACATTTTTGGTGACTCACAGGGGACACAAGCCTGCTATGTGTATGACTAGTGGCCTCATGTATCCATTGGGATATGGAGTCAAAAAATAGGTCTGTGCATACTGTGAAACCCTAACCCTACCTGCGAAAGATTAAAACATGAACACCCTAAAACTCTGCAACTGCAACTAGAACCAAAACAAAACTTCCTCTGCAAACTAAAACACCTCAAAATCTGCTACCTTACAGGAAGACGGCTGTGCCTACGCACTTCTTGAAAAGCAAGAAATGACAGAAAGAAACTAAACTACCTATGTACAAGAACTCGACCCTCATCAGAAGCAAGCTTTGAGATAAATCCCATTGACTGGAATGGGCAAAACTTCACCATTGGGCCTGCTTAGTTGGAATGCATTAGCCTATTTGCAACTGGCAATCATATAGGGGCCACTCCATAATGCATCAAATTTGGAATGTCTTCCTAGTTTTGCTCTATCTGAATCCTATTTTAGAACTAAATCTCCTTCTCTGAAGGTTCTGACCCTAGCCTTCTTGTCAAAATTCCTCTTCATCTGCTACTGATGTATCTCTAGGGTTTGCATAGCTTTATTTCTCTTCTCTTCTAGTTCAATTAGCTCTGCCATTCTTACTAATATGGCACTATCTTCAATCAATTCCAGCTAATGGGCCAACTCCAAGGATGGGAATTCTAATGAAATTGGGAGTCTGGCCTCTCTACCATATACTAGCACAAAAGGTGAATTCCCAACAGATCTCTTGGATGTTATCCTATCAGCCCACAGAGCAGTTCTTAATTTCTTATGTCAATCCCTCTGATTGTCCTCTATTGTCCTCTTCATGATTTTGATCAGATTCTTGTTGGAAGACTCAGCCAAACCATTACCCTGGGGATAGTAATTTGATGATGTGCTTAGGTAGATATTGTGGTTCATTGCCCATGCACAAATTTGGGTCCCAACAAAAGACTTAGCATTGTTCGAGATGATAGTAGAAGGAGCACCAAACCTAGATACAATCCCATCAAGGAACTCAACAACTGATAGTTCTGTGGCATCCTTCAAGGCAACCACCTCTGTCCACCTAGTGAAATAATCAGTAGCAGCCAAAATCTATTTATGACCTGCACTAGATGGAGGATTAATGGGGCCTATAAAATCCAACCCCCACTAAGTAAAGGGCTGATCCACCTGAATAGGATGAAGGGGGAGAGATGCAAGCCTCTATTTTCCTGAGAAGAAAGCACACTTCTCACACTTTCTCACATATCTATAACAATCGTGAAACAAGGATGGCCAGTAATAACCAGCCCTCATGATCTTCATGGCTGTTGTTCTTGCACAAAAATGACCACCATCAGGGCTGTCATGAAGTTCCTTAATCATCCTCTCAGCCTGATCCTCTTCAATGCATCTCAACAGGGTCCCATTAAAATCCCTCCTGAATAGGATACCATCAATTACAACATAGCAAATGGACTGCAGTCTATATTTTCTTCTTTTAGCTCTGTCCAATCCCTAAGGGTATCCATTCCCTGATAAGAAGCTCTTCATATCATTTATCCAACTCCTTGGACCATTAACATTTCATTCCTCCTGCTGCTCTGTTAATACCATAGTAGCCTCTTCATCAGAATCCTGACTTGATAACATTTCTTTGCACAACCCTTTCCCTCTTACCAGCTTGGTAATCTGAATATCAACATCATACTCCATTACCTTAGTGATCCATCTAGCTCTCTTTTCACTGATATCTTTGCTTAATAGGAAGTCTTTTACACTGGCATGGGGCACCAACAAATGGATCCTATTGTGGGATAAGAGGTGCTTGAATTTCTTCAAGGCTCTAATGAGTGCAAGGGCCTGCTTCTCAAAAAAGTTGTACTTATTTTCATATTCCTTAAGCCCTTCACTGAAGAAACCTATGGGCTGCTCCTCATCCTTGTCATTTGTTTGAGTCAAGACAGCAGAGATACTTGATTTACCACCTAAAGTATAGAGGATGAAATCTTTCTCAAAATTTTGGTTCATGAGAGTAGGGGCTGAGGCTATGGCTGCCTTGATCTCTTCAAAACTCTCCTTCCCTTCCTTGGTCCATGAGAAGACCATACCTTTCTTAAGCATAGATGTAAGAGGTTTCACCATGGTAGCAAGATTAGGAATAAACCTTTTTACAAAATTTATCCTACCAAGGAAACTTTGCAGCCCCTTCTTGTGTTTAGGAATAGGAAGGGCAAGTATTGCCTTTGTTCTTTTTGGATCAATGGTCAGCCCATCCTTAGATACAATGTGTCCCAATAATTTTCCTTGGCTTGTAGCAAAGACACACTTGGCTGGGTTAAGGGAAACCCCAAACTCTCTACATCTTATAAATACCTGTCTTAGATGATCAAAATGATCTTCTACATTTTTTGAATATACAGTTATATCATCAAGGTATACTAAGACAAACTTGTCAATTAATTTTTTAAAGGTCATCTCCATTGTCTTTTGAAATGTGGCACCTACATTTGTTAGCCCAAATGGCATCTTTCAATAAGCATAGGTGCCCCATTTAGTAGTAAATGTTGTCTTATGTATGTCAGATTCTTTAACCAACACTTGATTATAACCAGAGAATCCATCAAGGAAAGAGAATCTCCTTGAACCACTGACCTTGGAAAGAATCTACTCCATGGAAGGGAGAGGATGGTGATCTTTAAGGGAAGCCTGATTAAGATACGTAATGTCCACACACAATCTGATTTCTCCATTCTTCTTCCTAATAGGGACTAGGTTGGCTACCCATGATGAGTGCTTGATGGGAAAAATTATATTAGCCTCAATCAACTTGGATAGCTCCTTTCTCATTAGAGGTTCAATCTTAGGATTCATTGGCCTCATTTTTTGCCTTACTAGTTTGGCCTTATCAATTAAATATATGGTATGCTGAAACAAACTAGGGTCAAACCCTTTTAAGTCATCAAACGTCCAAGAAAATACATCATTAAATTCTTGACATAGATGAATGAAGTTTTCTTGCTCAGTTTCAAAACATACCTTCCCAATATTCAAAGATTTTCCATCAGCAATTGTAACTGGGGTATGATCATCCTTTTCTGCAGCTAGATTCATTCCTTTGCCTCTTGTTTGATCATCAGGATTAAAGACACTCTCCAAGGTAATGAGACCCTTGGGCAACTTGTTAGAACTGAGATGAATGATCTGATCACCATACTGATCTTGCAATCTTGACTGGTTTCTATCTGAGAATTTTGCCTCATTTTGCAAGAAGCTCACAATTTTCTCATCAGAATCAAACACCTGCCAATGAGTGTTGTTGTCAGGGATGGCAGGCCTCACTACCACCTTTATTTGTTGCTTCTTCTTCTCCTCAAGATTCCCTGGTACATCATAAGATGCACCTATTGCGGCAAGTCTATCATCATGTTTATTTTCTTTCCTAGGAATGCTCTGAATATTAAATGCGTTGAAGCCCTCAAGCAAATCCAAGACTCTGTGTTTGTAAGACTTGAGCAGGACATTATTTGTGCAAGTAGGAGGCCTTGAATCAAGGATTCATAATCGGTCACATTATTGGTGCAACTAAATTGGAGTCTAAAGGAGAAGTAGTATCTTATTTGTGCAGGAGAGATCAACATAATACCAGCCCCTGATCCATTTCTATTCCTTGAGCCATCAAAGTACATACTCCATGTTCCATTTATATCATCATTAGTCCCAACAAGATCAGGAACTTGAGCATCTTTCTCTATTATACAATATGTACTAAGGCCTGTCTCAAGAGTCTCTAACATAGGCTCAAACTGATATGCATTTGCCCACTCATCCAAGAAGAAATCAAGAATCTCTGCTAGGGAAGTGGCAGGCTCAATTACTATGTCATTTTCATTCATTTCTAAAATGGAACAATTCATATTGATGAAGTTGGGGGTGTAGGATTCAGTGTGATGAAGGGCTTGAGGTTCTGCCCTGATTGAAGCATTGGCTCCATATCTAGTCTTAAAAGACATATATGACCAATCAGCGGATATGAATCCACCAATTCGAGTAGTGAAGTCTCTTGAAAGATAGATAGAAAAGTGGGGCTTAACTTCAGCAACAGATATGTCTTGAATCACAGTGCAACCAAGGGATGCATGTAGGGCCATCTCCACATTCCTAAGGATACCTACAGTTTTGATAGTACTACCATCCAATTGTAACACATCCCTAACAATTGGTTCATACTTCATTCCTAAAGCATCAGCAACACACCTAGGTATCATTGAGCTACTAGCCCCTGAATCTATCATGTAGTTGTGGACTAATTTTCCCCCTATAATCAGAGAAACATATAATGGAGGAGGTCTAACCTTTTTATTTGTCTCCACATCCCCTGCTGGTTGTACTAGACTTGTGGCACTCTCCATGGTAGATGGTTGATCCTTGGGTTCAATCTTCTCTAATTCTTGCTGCACCATCCTCTTCTACATTGGTATGGTAGCAATAGCATCCCACATAGAAATGTTCACATTTTCTCTACCACACTAAATGGTGCATTACGAACAATGGTAGAAACTTTGGGAGCCGCACTTATAAGGGGTTGAGATGGGGCAACATAAGGATCACTTGCATCTTTCCTCCTAGAATCTTGCCTTTACTGCTATGAAGTACTTGTTTGTTCATTTGATGCTTGCTCATGAGATGCTACATTTGAAGTCGAGGCCTGATTAGGAGGAGGAGGGACAACATCTTCCATAGCTCTTTTTTTGCTTCTAGTGTTATGAGCAATGGAATCCTGGTTTACATTACAATGCTCCCCAATCTGATGATTCTGAAAGAGAAATCATGATGCCCTTAAATATATGAGGCCTCCTTGGAATGATCCTCCTTGGATGATTGCTTTGCTACAGGTTCTTGGATAGTTAGGGCCAAATAAGATTCTGCTTTCTGGCACATGCAATAGGCATAAGAATAGTTGCAGGAAGGACAGAAATCTTGATCTTGGGCCAAGTTATTTTGAGGGACTATAGCTCTGTTCTAATTTGAGCTTGAAGCAGAAGCATGACTATTTTGCCTACCCTGATCAAAAGAGCTATTCCACTTATTAGGAGGCCTACCACCATTTGGAGCTTGATATTACAATTGGGGAGGCTTGCCACCTTGAGCTTGGTGCCTCTCCAAGGTCACCACCTTGTTACTCATTTTTTGTATCATAGAAAAACTATCCTCTAATCTCTTTCCTTGGTCTTTCAACTCCCTCCCCTGCTCTTGCAATTTTTTATCCAGGGTCTTCTCTCTCTTATTTGTATTCAGCACTAGACCTTGGAGCATCTCTTTGAGTTCATCTATCCCATTTGAGGATGTGGAAGCTTGAGGGACTGGAGGAAGGGCTTGTGATGTAGAAGTTGTAGGAAGAGGGGCCATTGCTGGTTGGTGGTTAGGAACATCAGGAAAGAAAGGCATAGGGGGCCTTGGAGCCAACTTTCCTCCTTGTTTTAGGATGTTCTCAACTTTTATGGCTAACTCATAGGCATTAGGCAAGATATCTCCTCCCATAGTTTGGATTGTAGTGGCAATATCACTGTTAAAAGCTCTAAGGTAATGCAAGAAGGCATTAGCAGGGGTAGGTTTCACTGTAGTAGGTATTTTATCCCATGTCTTTTGAAATCTATAGTTAAAATCAGTCATATACTCATGGGGGGCTCTTTTAATAGCAGTCAACTGCTCTAAAAGTGACAGATAGTCACTTCTATCTTCAAAATGTTTGCATAATCCTGCTCCTAGTCCATCCCAATCAATTATAAAACCATCAGTTAAGCCTCTATACCACTGTAATTCTTTTCCTTTTAAAGATGAGGCTAGAAGTCTGACAGCAACATCATCTTCTGTAATACCATGAATATTACAGACATTTGCTACTTCTTGGATATGCTCTAAAGGGGAGACAGAAGTTTCACAAGTAAAATTAGGTATAGTTTTGAGTGCAGATACTGGTATGTCATGTCTTTGGGCTAACAATAGAGGACTTCCACCATTAAAGGTGACAAAAGCATGAACTCTTGGTTGTGTCATGTAAACAAGTGTTCTATTGATGAGTGTTGATGGCAATCTAGGCTAAGTTTGAACAACAAGAGAAGTAGAGATAGATCTTATAGGTATATCAACTGTTATTGCACCCCTAACTGGTGATAATGAAATTCTAGTCCTCCTTCTTCTAGGGTTTGAAAGAGAAAGCTCTTGATATTGAAATTTACCTCTAGAAGATGCCCTTGTTTTAGCTCTGGGCATGAATTTCTGCAACTTTGGCCTGGAACTAGATTTGTCGAAGCTCAGAGTCACCAAGTACTTTGAAGAATCAACCTCTTGAAGGCTTAAAAACCGAAGCCAGTACTATCTCTTTAGTATTAATCTTGAAACTCTTTCTTCTTTAACACCAGTAGACTTTAAATCTTTAATAGGTGAGTCCCACCGGGCGTGCCAAAAACTGGTGTCACTTAGGTTTGCACCCTTGTCCAAGGCCTATGCGCGAGGACAACCTAGTGAAACATGGAAACAACCTCCAAGCTGTGGGACTTGAACTACAAGGTTGAGTCTTCGGAGAAGGTCGGCTTCCTCTTACTATCAGGGTGCACCTAACTACTCTTGGAGAGGAAAAGGGAGAAGGAGAGAATGAAAGAAAATCTACCTAGTTCTAATCTAAGGAGGTGATGCACCAAAATAGAGTGTTCGAACCAATCTCTACCCATACATGTGCTACTGAACCAGAATGAAACTAAGGATATACACATCCAGACTTGATTTAATCAAAATAACCACATAGATCAGAAAACCAAGATGAATGACACAAGGAAGAAGTTCACTTATATATCATTCACAAGCCAGCAGAGATACAGTCATGCAGATTACAGATTTCCACAAAACAATGGCACAGGCAAAGAATTCTTGCACTTTAATACCAATGGCTGAAGGAGATAAGTGGAGAATCAGATAGTTCAAAGGCACAGGCGAATTTACACTAGAATTGCAGAGCAATAGCAAAGGAAAATCAAAGAGAAGGTCCTCCCTCACAAAAACTACAAAATCTGCCTTTATAGTTCAGGCATAACTGAGATCTTTTCCTACTGAAATGACTTCGTAGCTACCCGCCATTAAGTCCTACGGAGGACAATCATGGGGATCTTAAGAAAATCTGATCTTGCTACCAAATAATGCCCTAAGAAGATAGAAACGGCACCATAATTGCACTCTAACCAAGTAAATAGATCAATTGGAATGGTGGAGTGTCTCTCTATATTTCACATTCATTTCTGGGTAGGTCAGGACCGATCATGAAGATCAGATCGCACAACAAAATAGATCACCTTCATTTTTTGGTTCATGAATTAGCAAGGTTAATGAGTCAACCTAGCTTCACAAGCCAACTGGGCCACGCAGGCCAATCGCTTCTTTTCATTCTGCCACCTGGGAAGTCTTCTACGGTTGACCTCCCCTTATTGAACTAATCGTGCCACCCTCGAACTGTTATCATTAACCGTGATGATCACACAAACCTGACCGCGACACTAACTGCCAGCCGTTAACTTTCAACCTTGGGCGAGCCAGCGAGACAAGTGTCAACAAGGTGCTATGTCGCCATGATATCCATCGTGCAGCTTCCGATGGAAAGATAGTGCCAACCATTGATCGGCCTTAAATCTAACGATCATGAAGACTCGTCGTACCACTATACTATTCTTACCTCATGCCCATCATACCTGGCACCACCTCAACAACCACACCACACTCGAATGACACCTGGCAATACTGAACAGATGTACCTTGGCAAGACTTGGCGCCACTGATCCACGTGGCGAAAGGGCGCTATGTCGCTATGGTAAAGATTGTGCAACTTTGCCATAGCGACATGGCATCTTCCATCGATCTGACTTAATCTGATGATCGTGAAGACTCGTCGTACTTTACACTTTGCTTCTTCACTTCTGGGCCTGTGAAACACTGTCAGCACACTTGGCATCACCCTTGAGGTTTACTCAAACCTTAGCTACAAGATAACACGGCCCCACTTGACACGTGTCACTGAGGTGTTATGTCGCCATGGTAAAGACCGCGCAACTCCACCATAGCAAGATGGCGCTTGTCATTAATTTGAAGCGATCTGACGGCGAGCAAAATAGATCATCCCCCTTAGTGCATCAATGAATAGGAACTGTCCATGTACCAACTGACTAACGAATCCTTGCTAACATCTGATAGAGCACATCTGAGACTCACCGGACACGTGGCAGAAGGGCGCTATGTCGCCATCATATTCATCGTGCAACTTCTAAAAAGCGACATAGTGCTGACCGTCGATCTACCCTGATCCTATGACGACAAAAGACATGCCCTGATTCTACTAATCATATTAGAAATCTTGGCCCCATAGTACATGTGGCATCCCCACACTGGTCCGCGTAGCATCATCCTGGCGACTTGTACTGCCTCGACTCGTTGAGTAGCTCTTCCTTGCAGATGTGGCATGTTCTGATTTGTTAGCATGGATTGAGGACCCTTCCAATTGGGCAAACGAAGTACGAAATGGGACCCGACTCGCTTGCTTGAAGTTCTTTTCTGCAGTAACTTTTTGTTAGGTGCTATGTTGCTATCGAAAAACTCGTGAGTTTTTCGATGGCGACATAGCACCTCACCGGCATTTCTCATCTCCGACCCGTTAAACTGACCGCCTGCCATGTAACTTTTCTGACTCACCGAAGAACCTTGGATGACCTGCAAACTGGACCCACCAGACATGCGTCGACAGGGCGCGATGTCGCTATGCTATCTGTCGTGCAATTTTTGAAAAGTGACATAGCACTTACCATCGATCTCCTCAGATCTGACGATGGAGAACCTATGAGCTACAGAAACCATGTTATAAGGCTTGATTGCTTACGCATTAAAATAATATTAACTCTAGGAGTTAGTCATTGGACGGGTTGGACATTTGAAATTTGAATCTTGGCGGGGCAAAAAAATGATAACAAGTGTCTGATGCAGGAGTATCCTGGGTGTAAGAGCAATCTTGCATCACCTAAAAATATTTCTTTTTTGAAAAAGGGTTGTCTCAGTGCAAATTTTTTGTTTTTGGAGGCTTTCTACTTAGTAAGTCAATCTAACGAGCTCAAAATGTCCTAATTTTAGAGGTGGATATTCATCTTGGATATATCAACCTACTAGTTGATGCTTAGTGCCATATCATGAGCATTCATGGATTTATTGTGGATTTTTAGTGTGCAATTTTTGTATAAAAACTTCAGGCATACCATTGGAGGCCTAAACATGCCCAGATGGAGTGCAAAAACTTGACAAACAAGCACTTGCATGAATTCAAGCATGTAGATCACGAGCTAAGGATTATGAAAAGTGGTTATAATAGCCAATTGGAGCAACAATTTGAAAGTTATGACATTCCGAAGTTGAGATGACCAAAAATTCCAAAATAAATGTCAAGTCATCTCTATATGTATTGGTAGGATCTGTCATCCCTAGGTATTAAGTCTAAGTGTCTAGAACTTTCCCGAGTGGCATAAAATTTCCTATTTAAGAAATGCATGACATTGTCTCAGACAACTCTGGGTGATAGTTCACAACTTTGTCTTGCAGATTACTCTAATGAAGGCATCCATGTGGGTTAGCATATTGTAATTCTAGATTATGTAATTCCACATTTGTGGTGATAATATGAAGCCCTTATTTTGTTCTTGAAATTCGTTGTTATTTCTTTGTTTCTATTTTATGTTTAAGGTATTAAGGGGAGCACCCTTCATTAGGATATTTGATTTAAAAAATAAATAAAAGAGAACACATTTTAGTAAAATGGACATAACTTAATTTCAATTTGACAAAAACAAACATTAGATAATTGATAGAAATGAAAAATTTCCATCCCTATAATCAATTAGCAAATAGACTATTTTCTTTGGAAGAAGTCGATGATGGAGCATAATATCTCATGTAGAGTAGAAAATGAGCGCTTTTTTTTTTAAAAAAAGAGCAGTGTGTACTAACCAACTAGGACATCAATCCAATATAAGCTCAAAAAAAAAAAAAAACACTAGAAATGAAACTTTGGAAAACCAAAAAATCAAAGAGTTGGTTAGCTAAATGAGATAAATTCTTTATTACATGCACATACCAGACAATTGAAGCTAGTGATCATATCAGGTTGCAAGCTACCTTTAATCCATCACCATAGTTGTTAAGTTGCATGAATAATTCCAACATTATTTTTGCCACCAATAAAGTGAAGAATTTACGGTGATTTTAGTGATGATTTCAACTTGTGTTTATTGTGCATGTATTTCTCATGCTTTATTTAGAGTATTTTAATTTCTATAAAATCATGCTTATTTCTTAATATAATGCAAGAATTTCTTATTAAATATAAGGAGTTTTTCAAAGTTCTATTTTCTTTAATCAATGCTCTCTTTTTTTTCCACCATGCATGTTTCTATTTCTATTTAGATCTATGGATGAAATTTTACATCGTATCAAAGATTAGAGAGCTAGAAGAAGAAGCATTTTTTTTCAACTACATCAAATCATAGCTTGAAAGAATGGAGTTTTCAACCTTTTCTCTTTTGATGTCATACTATTATTTCGAATAGAAGCCACCAATTCTGCTTAGGTCCACGAGTAGCAGCTTGCATCAAAAAGTCACAATATTAGAGGTTGGAATCAATTTTACATAAGAGAAAGGTCAAGGTCATGCTCTCTTCACATGTACCTTGCCTTCTTTTTCTCTATAGTGATGCACTACTTTTTAAGGATTTGTTGTCTCTTTGTATGAATGCCTCTTTGGTTCCATGGTTGATTAGATTTATGGATATAATTTGGTAACTCTATTTTTAATAACAATCTATTCTTGCCTAGTTGAGTAGTGTCGTTAGGGTCACTTGTGCAAAATCATCCTTAAATGATAGATGTTTTGCCTTTGTTTCCTATCTATGCTTTATTTGAGGGAGCTTATATGTAGATTATTATCTACTATATTTTGCATTTGCTTCCATCTATTCGAGTAGTGTCATTAGGGGTACTCATACAAATTGATCCTGATCTTCATCTTGATTTCATAGAAGATTCTTCATTCAACAAATCAACACTATGATAGTTATCATTTGACAGATGTCCATAATTTTCTTGTCTCAAAGATTTATCATTGAATCTATGTAGATTTTGAGGGGGGTTTTATTCCCATTGATTTTTCCCTCTTTCCTCATTTCTTCTTTGTTTTTATTCTCCTTAATTGAAATTATGGGGAGGGGCTGGGGTGGGGGTGTTAGTTTGCATGAATAATTCCAATAGTATTTCCACCACCAATAAAGTAAAGAATTTATAGTGATTTTAGCAATGATTCCATGGTGATTTCAACTTGCATTTATTGTGCATATATTTTGTATCCTTTGTTCCGAGTAGTCTAATTTGTATAAAAGCGTGGTTAGTTTTTATTAAAATATAATAATTTCTTCCAAAATATGAGGAGTTTTACAAAGTTCTATTTTCTTTAATAATTGGTATGTTCTTTTTTTTTTAGCAAATATGTTTAGATATTTCTATCTAGATCTATGGCAGAAATTTTACAATAGTAGACTCTATTTGACAAAAAGAACAACCCATCCCACCCATAGCCAAATGAGTTTTGGAGAAGTCTATTCATGCCAAAATATAATTTGGCTTGGTCAAGAAATGTTTTTTTCAAGGTATAATGTCTAGTTAGAGGATTTGTGCTTTGCAGTTCAACGTAGATAATTTCGTTGTCCTAAACTCATTCCAAGTTGAGAATTTCATTTTCCTAAACTCATTCCAAGCTGAGAATTTCATTTTCCTAAACTCATTCCAAGCTGAGAATTTCATTTTCCTAAACTTATTACAGGCCTTTCAAAATGTATACTCTTTCTAACCTAAAATTGGTAAATCTTTTACAATTATCTCAATATTTGTGAGTGTAGCAACAACTCTACCCACACCAGATTTAAATAGAGGAATAGAATTTCACCCAAAAAATGACAGCCCGACACTCAATTTCTTTCTTTGAGGCTTCAAATACATTCTGCAGACACCCTTTATCTACAAAATTTCATGATTTCTTAGATCTTCCTTACAAAAAACTCTATGAATAGGGAGACCTGATTCCTTCGGATTCATTTGATATAACTCCTTGATTACAACAATCAACCTCCACAAAAACCCTATTTTAATGGCATTAGGGAGGAAGAAAAGGGTAAGGTGCGACCTGTGCAAAGAAAACATTATGCGATGTAAGGCAGACTCTGCAAATCTATGCTAGGAATGTGATGTGAAGATGCACTCTACAAAGATGCCACTGAAAAACTAGGATGACCGTTTTCGGGGCTTTCCCAAGGGTGAAGTTTAGCCTATGTAGTGCTTGCTAAAAATAGGGAGATTCAAGGCGAAATACGAACATAAAAGTGATTTCAGTTCTGAAATGCTAGTATATATAGAACGCTGAATCTAAGAGAACCTTCCGCGCGTTTTTCAGCCATGTATTTTTATGATATACTGCTCAGAATGACATACATAAATCTTTTTTCAACCCAAAAAAATGGAATTAATAAACCCCAATGTTGCACACTGGAAGATTAGTGGGTAATCAAATAGAACTGATAGAAAATTTTGTATTCCTTACATCTAATCTTGAAGCAGTAGAAGAGCCATTGGATCAACCATTCTGTAATTCACATCTAAAAATAGAAGGTAGTTAAATGAGTAATTCATATTTTTAAATTCACATTATTAGCTAGCTTTTATAAGGTTGACCCCAATTGTGCAACAATTTTTTTGTGCAATTCATTATTTTTTGAAAAATGTTTAATTTTAACAAATTAGTTAATAGATATTTAAAAAATATATATTTTTTGATGAATAGTGACCTTTTCTATTAATAAAATATACTTAGTTTACAATTCACTAAACAGGGGTCGAGGGATACAAGATCACCCCGCGAAAGAGTTCACACAGCCGAAGCTAGACTAAAAACATGGCCATAGCTAGAATCAGAAACTATTCATCAACAAGAAAAAACATATAAGGCAACTTGAGGTTGCCAAAGCAATGCCAGCTGAGGGTGGTGGATCATCTTTGTCTTGAAAACCCTAATCATCTTTAGGATTGGGGGGCGGGCTAGGAATAGTCTAGCCATCATTAACAATCGTAGCAACAATGGCAGCCTCCACATCTTTAACCTCTAGTCGCGAAGGAGAAATCACTAGGTCCAAGCGAGGCCACTTCCTAGAGTGCGCACGATGAGAACCAGGAGGAGGAGCCAAGGACCAACCAGTACCACCACAGAGTGGGAAAGTTGAGCGGCACCTCCATCCACCATCACCACCACTGGGAGAGCGACGGTGGGAAGCCTAGGAGCACGGGGTGTGCGAGTGGTGGCTAGAGGAGTGGCGCCAAGGATGGCGGCCGTGGGGTGTTGAGGTCTCTACTGAGGCATCAGGGGGAACTCTGGCGACAGTACAAAGAGCATTGCCCCAGTAATTGAGCAGCTCCCGCAGGTGAGCAAATTTGAGTGCAACTTTATTAGCTTACACCTGAATCTGCATAATTACATTATTACAAATGCATATCTTAGTATACATAGCAATATTAACATCCAAAAAAATGTGAGTGAAAAGAACATCATTCCTATCTTTCCATAGAGAAAACAAGATCTCCAGCCTGAAGGTATGTCAAATCTGGGTGAACTTTCGAGGAAATCTGGGAGAGTCACGCAGTAAAATCATATGCCAAGAGAAAGACTTAGGTCAGAATGGCTTGAAAAAATCATGAATCTAGTGCCAATAATTCTATGCATGCTTGCAGAACCAAAGAATATGCAAGAAAGACTCTAGTTGTCCACAAAAGGGGCATCTAGGGTTAGGAACCCCAATGTGTTTGAGCCGAGGCCCCAAGGGAAGATCTTGGAAGGCTAGGCACCAAGAAAAATGTGCAATCTTGGGTTCAGTTATAGCATTCCATGTAGTGTCAAAGCGTTTTCTCCATTGAGAAAGAGAAGATTGCAAATGCCATCTATGGTTTAGCATATCCACCATGGGAAGATGAGGCAAAAGCCATCCATAGCCCAAACTTGACTTCTAATTAGAAAAAGGAGTGGTAGGAAACCACCTCCAATCAAGCCACCAAGGGCGAACAAACTAAATCCCCACTTTATGAACTAAGTGAACAGGGATGGAAGAAAGTAGAAGGTCAAAAGTCTGTTGGTCTGAATGGACAAGGTAGTACTATACTTGCATATCTTCCCAGGTCTTAAAATTCATGGTGACCTGTGAAAAGAGGTCCTTAGGAGTTCTGATGCCATGTTTGAAAAAACATAGAGCACTGGCCCCTTGAGTCTTGGTGAGGGGAGTACCCTAAATGAAAAATAGGGGAGACCACCATATGTTATGCTGATTCAAGGAGAGGCCATTGCAGAATTCATCTCCAGCCCATCGAAGCAAGGGCTTAACAGCCTCCTAGGCTTTCCAGATGCTCTTGATGACGAAGGAACCCAAAATGACCATGGGCTCATGCATAATGAGAAGGGTTTGGAAACCAATCCCCTTCCAAGCATGCCTATTGACAGGAAAGCCGTAAGAAATGCAGTGTCGAACCAGAATCTTCCAAGCTTCATCTCTTGAGAGAGCCCTAATAATTCATTTTGCACAAAGAGCAAGGCCTTTTCTTTGAGTGGAAAGCAAGCCAAGACCACTGGAATCTTTTGGGAGACAACAAAAATCCCAGGCCACTCTATGAAAGCCATGGTGATCAGAACTAGAGGCCCAGAGAAAATCCCTAAGCAATCTTTGCAGCTTCATGGAAGAAGCTTTAACAAAATCTATCTTTACAAAGATGGCCTTCTGATTGGACTTGCGAGCCCATTCCATTCCCTCCTAGACAACAATGATGTTGTCAAGAATATATCTGGACTTGATGAATCTAGTTTTCTCTGGTCACACAATTAAGGGCAACATGTGCCTGATTTTGAGAGAGAGTTCCTTGGCAATGATATTATATGACACATTCAGAAGGGTAATGGGTCTTCAATTAGATATGTCCTCTGGATCACTAGCGTTAGGTATAAATTTGATATTTCCTTTGTTTATAATGGCTTCTATTCTTTTAGATTGATAGGCTTCAAGATAAACTTTGTGTAGATCAGGACCTATATGCTCCCAAAGGTGTTTGTAGAATTCACAAGCAAACCCATCACACTCAGGGGACTTGCCATCTGCCATGGAGTAGATTGCCTCTTTAAGGTCTTAAAGCGAGAGAAGTTGCTCACAAAAAGCATGTTTCTCAGCTACTAGATGCTTTGGAGTAACATAAATACACTTTCTGAGGGCTTCCTCATAAGCAACCAAATTTCCCTACGAAGCAAACACATTCTCATAGTGATGAACAAATGCTTGCAGAATGGCAAGGAGACTAGATAGAATAACATTTCTTTGTTTGATTTTTTAAATCCCAACATTGGTATGATGGGCATGAAGAGCTTGAAAAAACTTCTTCGAGGCTTTGTTGCCAACCTCCAACCAGTGTAGATGGGCTTTGATTTGGGCTCCCCACACAGCATAATTATCAGCAATTTGTTTGTCATGGCGAAGCTTGGCAAGCTGAATTTGCAAGTCCACATCAAAGGGATTGAGGATGAGGGCCTCAAAGGCTTTTTTGATGGAAAGCATGCTGGCTTCATATGACCATTTATGGAACATAGCCAATTTTTGCAAATAAATGCATAGGAACCGAGTAGTTCTAGTAATGGCATCATTCCACCATTAAATCCATCCCCTTTGAGAATGTGGATGTGGCTCCAAGTTCCAAACATGTAGGATGTGCGAAATGGTGGAAGCATGCATCAACATAGACGTGTTGGGAAAAACTGAGACTTGGCCATCTTTGGGGCAACTGTTTGCCAAGAAATGACAAAATAAATGGGGTAGTGGTTAGATAACATCACATCTGGTAGGGGAATGATAGGCGAATCTCAATCCTTAGAAAAAGAGAAAAAAGATTGCGCAGTGATCATAACATGATCAAGGCATTTTAATATGTGGTCAGAGCTAGCTTGAAAGTTGGACCAAGTGTGCCAAACCCCACTATCCTAGCAGCAGTTGGTATTGGGATAAAAAGGCCCAATTTATTGCGCATGTAATACCAGGCTTGTCTTTCCCCAATTGTCCAGCGAAAATGTAGAATGTCATCTTTGTCAGAGGCCACTTCAACCATATTAAAGTCCCCACACATAACCCAAGTAGCTGGAGGCAAATTGTTAGCTAGCCAGGCCCACATCTAGGATCTTTCCATAGCATCATTGGAAGCATAAACATTAATGACTCTAAAAGAGTGATTGTTAATTGAAAGCAAAAGCTAAATAATTCTATGTCTGGGGTCAGAACTGTGCAAAATAATAGTAGAATGAATGCGAGGTGATAGGAGAGTAACTACACCACCTCGAATAGCTTCATGCTTGGGAGAAAACATCATGCCATCCTGCCAAATTATGTGGCATGCTGAAGAAAGCATGAAACTAGAAATTTTAACTTCTTGCAGATAGAGAATTTAATCTAAATTACCAAGTCTATGACGGACATCCTAAACATAGTACTTTCTGGGGAGGTCTGTGAAAACTTGAACATTCCATGATAGGAGGTTCATGAGAACTCTTCCATATCATCTTCATCCTCAAGAGAGGAGTAGCTACTCTACAAGAAGGTAGAAACATGGTTGAAGTCAAATGGAAAACTCTCTGGACTTACAGCCTAACTTTTTACCTCTGGTATTTTCGCATGTCTAGGAGGACTGCAAGAACACCGTGTCATTGGTGGTGCTATGGAAGAAGTAACAAGAGCAGTTTGCACCCTAGCCAAGGTAGAAGCCCTAGCGGTTGCCTTAATCCCTTGCGAGTCAGTAGGGTTTGAAACCTGCGAAACTTCGAAAATAGTTCCTTTGTCCGCCACTTGCATCCCTACACTGGCTGGAATTGACGCTCCTATAGGGATAGAAGGAACCGTGGTGACCAAAGTAGAGGACTACTTGGGGGGCAAGGGATTCAAGGGAGCCTTGCCCTTATGCCCAACAGTAACCCATTCTTCTTTTTTCCCTTCAGCCTATTTGATAGGCACCTCTTTAGGTGTGGGCTTGACCCTAGGCGTAGCTAGAGGGCAATCCTTGATCTTGTAATCCATGGACTAGCACCTATAATAGGTGTTGGGGAGGTTCAAGTAAAACACCTTTTGAGAGAAGGTTTTAGTCCCAATCTAGATTTTCACAGAATCCTTCAGATCCTTAGAAAGATCTATCTCTACGCAAATGCGTCATTGCAGGCAGGCATTGAAGAATTTCTCAGGCTCCTTGGTGACAACTTTGCCAAGGGCTTTGGCAATAGACTCAATGAAAGGTCAGTATGGCAGGCGTAAACCTAGGAACTCCACCCATACAAAAACCCTAAGCTTTGTATCATTTGAGACTATGAAGTCTCATGACTATTTTTGAAAAAATAAGCAAAGAAGAATGCACAGACCATGGTTTGTTGTTAAAGACCACGCCTATCTATGAGGGGTTAGTGAAGCAAAAAAAAAAAACCTTTGGTAAAGTTTTGCATAGCGTCAAGGCAGACTCCATGAGGAGTCTAGCTCTTGTTAACCCATTCTCGGAGCATAGCTTCACGGGGAGTCCTACCCACAAAATAACCTTTCAAGGTGTGTTGTTCTAACCAATCACATGTAGCATCAAATTCTTGCAAAGGAAGGATAATGTTAGGATTACCTCATGAAAAACCTTTGGGACAAACTTGCATGGATGTTTGTTCTATGGAGGTGTCATGGTAGACCAAAGCAGCAATGTGAACACCAAAAACAACTAGTTCACTGCTGGCCGGAGCCATTATATCCTAGCCTAAAAATCTCCTACAATAAATGAGGTGTGACAAATGGAACTAACAGAGGGAAAGTTCAGATGAAAAGCCATACACAAAAAACTAAAAGATTGCATGAAGCCTATTTAAAATATTAGATAATAACCATCATCTATAATAGCATAATCTCCATTTTATTAAAAACTATTTTTTGGTTATGCTAACTATTTCTTTCAAAGAGGACTTCATTCATATTTTTTTGTATTTGATAACAAATCTAATTTTGAGGTTTTTCAAATTTTCTAATTATCATTATGAGGTTTTGCAAATAAACTAAGATTTGGGGTTTACATTGTTTGGTTGTGCAGTAGTCTTGTTTGTTGAAGGTGACAGTTTTATTGATTTTCATTACCGTACCCTTTCTCCTATTTAGAAAAAAATTCGAGTTTCTTCAGCATAAGTAATATTTTTTATTTGCACAAAGAATCACAGGGACTCCTCTTATTGTAGTGTGCACACATCAAACAAGCATCTATTCATTTAAAATTTTAAAATGCTTGTCCCTACATATTCAATCTTCTTTCTATTTTTTAAGTTATTCCCACATTCAATTAGTGTAAGAAGTTAAAATTATTATGTATTCATTAAATGTAAATTTTCGGCAAGTCATGAGCAATCAAGGATTCAAGCCATTGTTAAAGAGTGTGAGATTATTTTAGCCAAAGATCGAGCTAATGACAAAAACTATTTCAAACACTATACAATGGCAATGGACATTATTTTAATTATTATACTTGTTGTAGGCAATAATATTGCATTCACTACTACCTATTATTAGTCCTTCGGAGACTTATGTTGTCACCTCCTTTTCTACAATTTGTTTGAGTGCACTATAAAAATATTAAGTTATAATTGTAAAGTTTTGTAATGTATTATTTTTATTTTTTATTTTGTAAAAACTATTTCTTGTTTCTTATTGGCTGGTGATATTTTTGCAAGTAGTTTTTTTCATTTTTTATTTTCAAAAATTTAAAATATTTCTACATTACACTGTATATGTTCTCTATGGATTATTTTTCTTGAATATAAAATTTTACTTTTTTTTTATAAAACTTCACTTTAATATTTATACAATTTAACAGATAACTATATTGCCATGTCTATATATGATAAACTATAATAAAATTACATTTTAGAAAATCAACATTTTATTTACTATTTATTAATAAAAATATATCCAAACTTTACACTAAACATTTCATCAAAGTCCTAAGAACTTTTTTCATTTCAATGTTAATTTATAATTGTATTAGGCGAGACTCTTGTTGTATCACAACTCTTGTTCAATTAGTTGCCACCAATCATATCGCGTTATTTTTATTTATTTTGGGAATATTTATGATTTTTGTAAAGTTTCAATTTCAATTTTTATTTATTTTTCAATAAATATACTATTTATTTGAAACCTCATTGGTTGAAATGAATTTGTCTTATAGGACCCCCTTTTTCGGGCTTTTTCCATCTTCCACTTTCTTCGACATTTTTTTTGGCCAAAATATTTGTTAAGTTATTTTTGTTGGTAATCATAATTTTCTAATCTAATTTTATATAAAACTTAAAAGCTTTAATAATTTATCCATGAGCCTATTTAAAACACGAGAGTAATTTAAAATTGACAAGTTCACATTCTTCTTTTGATTATAACAAATTTACAAATTACAAATTAAAAAATGATATTTTTATATCTTTGAACATTTTCATTCATATATTAATTATTACTATTGATTAGACAAACAATTTTATAATTTTAAACATAAAATTTTGATGTTGAAACTTAACAAAGATTTATTTATTGTAAATTTCTTGATTATGCTTTCATATTATAAATTATATTATTTTATGAATTAACAATATACTAGCTTAGATATCTTTATACATCTATCTAAAACATGCCGAGAGATATCAATCTCGACGTGCCTATTTCAATAAATAGTTATTGAGAATAGATAGGTGCAGATAGATGTATAAAGATATCTAAGCTAGTAGCATCTACAACGCAACATGTAAAACTAAAATCTATTAAATTTTTAATCTAAAGCATTCTTTTTAAATCATAACACTTCATCATATCCATTATGTTTTATAGATATTGAAATATAGTATATAGAATGAATACAATTAATCTCTTTCTAGATATTTGAGTCGTTCCTCCTCTAGTTTCCTTTTGAGAACTTGCTTCCCTATCTTGATCTTTTCATAACGATCATAAGAAAATGGTGGTGAAATTCAAAGTCCATCCAAAGACTTAACTTGTGATATAGCAACAAATGTTAGTCTTGTCCTTTCTCTTGGTCCAATGTCAATTGTTGCCTTCAAAAGTGTTAATCCCTATGATTTATGGATAGTTAATGCCCAAGCCAAAGGTAAGGGCAATTGATGTGTTTGACCTCTTTGTATTGGAGAAACATGAATTAATTTTGGATCTCCATCTTCAAATGGCATTCCATAGTAATTGTCAAATTCAACCATAACATATGTTGGTGGATCTGGTGGCGCATTTCCAGGTTTGTATATGATATTTTGAATGTATCCTAGAGCTCCATTGACAAGTCCTGCTTCAATCCATAAATTAGATGTTAACATCACCCTTGCATCCTTAGCAAGTAATAATTCAATATCTAGTTCATCATTTTGATCTCCCCCTGGATTAGTACTTCCTTCTTTTGATGCAATGCTGCAGGCAACTAGTTTTTTTAGTGAATGTAATTTCTTTCTATTACGGTTATGAACATTATCATTTGTTGCAAATAGATGAATATTATTGTCAAATTCCTCTTTAACATTTTGGGGCAATGAAACATCTGTCCTTGTCATTAATAATTTTCAATCACCTATAGTTGGAGTTGCATCTCATATATCAGTGAGTAATTGGCAAAACATTTGTTGGTCTTCATTTTCACCTTCTTGTCTGAACACTTTATCCAAAGTAACAATAGTCTTAAACTCTTCCCATAATAACTTTGCATGAACATTACTATCATAAGGTGGTTTATCACTAACAGGAGGTAGTTGTCCCAAATCTCCTACTAAAATAATCGTTCTTTCTACAAAATTCATGTTTGAATTTTCTAGAAAAGCTTGACGTAATCTTGAATCTATATTTTGTAACAAATTTTGACTAATAAAACTCATTTCATGAATTAATATGTACCTAATATGTTGAATTTATTCTTGTAATGTTGTGAGCCTTGTGCCTTGTAAGTCAGAAAAATCTGTAAGAGTATTTCTTAGAGTTGAATGAATTGTTGATGCACCAATGTTAAAAGCTGCAATTTGAGTTGGTGCTAATAATAATAGGGGAGAACGTTGTGGTGTTGATGCATCATAAAGAGCTTGATGAATGGATTGAATTAGATATGACTTCCCTATTCCAATTGTTCCTTGAATTATCATACATAATGGCATGACATGTTCACCTTGATTATAATGTGTTATAATAATATCAAGTGCTTTCTTTTGCTTAGCACCTAAAGTTTCATATGATATACTCATAATCAGATCTTCAGGTATAAGTAAATCATTTTTTTTCATAGCATTGATAAAATGTATTGCATTATTTGTGTATTCTTCTCCTCGATATTCTACACTCCGTGGATTTTGTTTGTCAATATCTCTTCTTCCCAGCATATCTATTTCTGTTAGATCCATCATTTGTCCATGATGTAGTTTTGATATTATCTGCCACTCATGCTCAATTATATTTTGATTATTTGGTAATTAATTTTCATCTTTAGAATCATCATGAGTTTCAACATTATTTTCAGATTCATTTTCAATAGTCTGCCTATCCACATGCCAAGGATTATAATTAAGGGACTCCCAATTGGATACAATTGTAGTATCATCTACTCCAATATCTCTTTGTATATTACGAAATGGTTTGTATAATAATAACTTTGACCAACAAAAATGAACCCATTTTTGTGAGTTTTATGAAGGAATATTTGTAAATCTTGGAAACACTCTCACAATAGCTACCATTGTCCTTGTTTGCCATTTATTATCTTGTTTTCTTTTAGAGTTATAGGTCCAAGATCTAGTTGCATCTATTAGTGTGACACTTTACATTGCATATGGTCTATCCACATATCCTTCAATGAAAAGTTTAAGGTAAGCTTCATCATCATTTTCTTCATTCTTTATCACTAACTTGAACACATCTCTTGAAACATTTAATATAACAAATACTCTACTACTTTCTACTAGTGGCAACTCTAATGACATATGACATGTTTCTTGTTCACCAATTTCTCTTTCAATTAGGGTTTCAATTAGTAGTCTCTTATATGCCTTTGATGCTACTTCATCTAGATTTTCAATATTTGCAACTCTTACCAACATTTGATGATATGTCTTAGAACTCTTTTCTGCTTTTGCTACATACTTCTCAATATAATTCATTAC
This sequence comes from Cupressus sempervirens, assembly GCA_028749045.1. Lineage (NCBI taxonomy): Eukaryota > Viridiplantae > Streptophyta > Pinopsida > Cupressales > Cupressaceae > Cupressus > Cupressus sempervirens. The sequence continues at coordinate 837,138,358 of CM053789.1, read as the reverse complement.
AACATGTCTTGAAAGAATAGGTTGCCAATCTACATTTGCTCTCTACAAATGAAGTACGGTATGATTATGTGTGTTTACTCGATCATCATTTCTTTCTGGTTCATATATTTTATCTCCTGTTGTTGGATCTTCGAATAATCTTGATCCATCTAGATGTAATGGCCATGGTGCATTGTCCCTAAAAAATAAAGAAAACTATTAGCTTGTACACTAATTTTTCATTTCTTATTAAAAAGAATATGAATCTATATAAATATCTTACCTACAAACCATTTTCCCTCTTTTTTTACGAAGACAAGCACCCTCTCTAAATATTGTATGGCATTCAACACAATCGAGCAACTCTTCATAATCATGTTCGAAGTCTACTTGGTTTAGTTGTTGTGTATTTTGAAGACATGGATTTTGTGTAAAATTTTATAGGAACTATTATTGAGGATATAACATATTTTATTAAGTAAAATAAAAAAAAAGCATAATATATATTGAATACCTATAGAAGAATTGGTATGATACTTGTATGTTTCGTTGATGTGGATCTTCCCTTGGATTCCATGGATGTATAATAGAATCAAAATATTTTTGAACTATCGTGATTTCATCATGATTTCTTTGATCAAGGTTGTCTATGTTAGGTGCTCCCTCTAACCATATTAATCCATGCGCATGTGGTGAGATCTCCTCTATGTTGCCATTCATATCTTGACCAAAAATCTTTTACTTTCATTCCCTTTAGTAGTACTTCCTTTCAAAACATTGCATATCTTAGATGCATATAATGTGCAACAATATGTGGGTAGTCAATAATATTTTTTCGTCACCATTTTTGTGCTTCTTATGAATTAGATGGCTTTTTTCTTGGCAGTAATGCATGTAAGTCAGGCCAATACATATCTGCTACACTCAAAGTAAAGAAAATTGTTGGTGTTCCAATTTGATGCAAGAGATCACTTAATTCAACTCAACACTTTTCCCAATAAGACCTTGTACCCCTTAGAGTTGTACCAAAATGCATCAAGTGATTTGCTAGATGTGAGCGAGGGGCATTTTCCATATGTTCTCATAACTCATTGATTGTGATTGGCATATCTTGCAAGCTCTTTTTGGAAAATACTATTGATGAATTTTGTGCACGATGTCACATGATCATATTCATCATATAATACCTAAATCATGGGTGTCGTCCAAAGCGATGATCTCTATATCAAAGTAAATGCTTAACAAATTCATGAAGATAGACTCTTCTCAATCTTGGTTTGATCCAATCGCATCGTCCATCTAGAAATAGTGTTGGAAAAGCCATATCAAGTAATCATTTTGTGACATACTTATTCACTAGAGATGTTCCAATTCCTGGCCAATCAATTAGTGATCTAGGATCTACATTTGGGTTATTTATCCATGCATGAATTAGTTCCATCTCTCTTCGTGCATTTGGTGGTTTAGAGGCCATTGATGTAGTATGATTGATAATATTTCCTTGATCCATCTCCATTATTGGACCCACAAATGCATATTCATTTGCATTCGAATCAAATTCCATATGAACTAAGTTTAGTTGATCAAAGATTAGGGATAACTTTAAGAAACCCCTCCCAAGAAAAATATGTAAAATGCTAGCGAATTCAACATTAAATATGCAGGAAAAATTTCAAACCGCGGGCGATTTTTTCATTCGAGACAAGCGAGAAAATTATTTTCTATTGGCAAAATTTTCATTTCCATATCAAAATTTAATAATAATTGTGGCGAATCAATTTTATTTTATTTGGTACGCAAATAAATATAGGCGATTTTTAATGTTGGTCATAAACATTTTTGTAATGTAAGAGGCGAATTAATTATTTTATATAACACAAAATATTAATGTAGTTGGATAATATGTCAATTTCCAAAGAGAGATTATTTAATTTTTTGGTGAATTTATAGAGTCAAAAGTGGTTCGTGGCCCACATGCCAAGTGTACACTATACAGTGTACTTGTAGTATGCCAATCCATTAAGATTCAATTAATAATGTACCCTTTTTTATCGCCAACTTGGTCGTCATCACTTTTAATGTTGTCATTTTATGGTGAAAAGAATTAATTTGGAACGTTGATTTAATATAGATCAATGGCTTTAGTTCTATTTCGGGCCTAATTTTAAACGACATACAATAAAGTCTCAATCTTCCCAGAATTAGGACACGTGTCCCAAAGACTAAAACATAAAATAGTTGGCTAAATGAGGATAGTTAGAGACACATGTCAGTAAAATGGTGGGCGATGCACAACCCGAGGGAAAATATCATTTTATTTTAAGGGCGAAATAACATTGTCTAATAAGAAAACATTAGGGAAACGTAGGCAAAAATTTTAAAATAATTGTGTTTTAAATGTAGATTACATTGGCGATTGGACCGGGATTTGCGACCAATTATGTGTAAACTAATAAGCGATTAGCCTTGGATTTTGACCCAAATTATTTAATATCTTGGCAACATGGTTGACCCTGTATGTAGGTTTTATTAGCCAAATTGTGATTTCCCAAAGAGATGAAATAGCCAATTGGCAAAGATTTGCCACTAAAAAAATCATTGTCAAAGATGTTATTATCTAAATTGGATGTAAGCTCACTGAGTACATTTTCATCAATTTGAACATCTCTATAGAACTTATCATGATATATTTTAAATTGAAGTGCTCTGTAAACCCTCTCTTTATTGACTGTAAAATTATAACTTATTCCACATTGATCCTTCTTGTGAACAATGATAATAGGTAAATCTTTTATGTGATGTGGTAAGATTTTGGCTATTTCTCTTGCTTCTTGGGGAAAACTTATGGTATGCCCTTTATATTTAAATTGACCTCCAGTTGTGTGTGTAACTTGAAGAATGGGGTTGATACGTGCTATCAACATTTCTTCTATTTGTGTTAAATTAGAAAGTTGTGATGGTTGTGGACCGGGATCCATGTTGTTTGATGCTAAAAATTGATATTCATTCTTTTCTTGTCGACACTGATGAAAAATAGGGCCTTTAGGGACCCATGCAACCTTCATTGAAAGATAACTTTCTTGACAAATGTAGCATATACTCGGCATAGCAAGTTTATCTAGTCCATTTTGAAACATTATTTGTAACGTCCTCAAGTCAATCCCATTATTTTTAATAGTATTGATTGTCCACTTATCCATTCTATTTTGCATTCTTTTCAATTGTCTGTCTTCTTATTTTTGATGTGAACTCCTGTTGTAAATTATAATTGCCTGAATCAACATTCATAAGATCCTCTACTCGATCAGTTGGTGTTTGTAGAACATGATCTATTGTCATAAAATTCATCCCATTGGAACTAAACCCACCATTTTCGTGAGATTGAGTTTTTCCTTGATTTGAGTCACATTTACATAGTTGTATTTGTTGTATTTCTCTTTCATTCAACTTGCCTAGGCTTATAGATCTTTTTCTTTGTCTTCTCACTATATTTTGGTTATCTTGAGATGTTTGTGTATGATGTGCTCTCATCTTATTTGCATGTTGTCTCGTTTCTTCTTCAATCTCTTCCATTGTCATAGTTTCCCTACACTTGACATGTCTTTCTCTATCAAGTTGGTTTCGATGATTCCTTTCTTCTTCTCTTTTTGCATTAGTCATTTGTTCACGTTGTTGTCTCATATAATTTCATGCATATTCTTTGTGTTGTATTTGTTGCTCATCATTTCTAGGACTTATAGCTTCCTCTCTTTGAGCATTATTCCTTTGTTAATTTTGTTGTCTCATATAATTCCAAGCATGTTCTCTTTAATACTATCTCCGTTGCTCTTCATTCTCAAAATTTAGTCTTGGACGAGGCATTTTAGAAAATCTGAATGTTATAACATTAAAAGTAATAGGATTTAAATTAGTAATATTTCACAAAAAAATAAAACATAAAATATATTGAGCTATATATTATTAAAAATTATGAAAGTAAAGATTAATAATTCAAAAGAGGGGTAAATGCTTTGACCTAGAGCTATGAACCAGTGAGGCCACAAATGGGGGACCTTATCCCCATGAGATTTGAACCTTGATGGCAAGGATAACAACACAAGAACATAACCATCACAACATGCCACTATTGGCCAAGTAAAGATTAATATATTTCATAAATAAATATGATTTTCTCATAGTAAATTATGGACAAAATCTATCTTTGTATTACAATTATAGACAATTAAAATAGAGATTAATATAAATCTTAATCTAAATCTATCATTATTTGAAAGATATAAACAAATTTAATATACACAAACCCTAAACTATACTCTAATTTTATTCTAAAATAGTAACATTAACACTAATTGAACTAAATCCTAAAGAAAATAGTAACGTTAACACTAATTCAACTAAACCCTAAAGCCCAACTTAAATAAGCTATAGTTATATTTGGGGTGCTAATTTAGCCTTACTCACCCATAACCCTAAACTAATTAAACCCCAAACGTTCCTCAAAAAAGTACTTGAAATGTTTTTCCTACTTCATCTAAATAATTTTTCTAGTGAAACAGAATCATGTGTTTCCTCTTTTTGATTCACCTAAGTTAATCTTCTACTGAGATAGGATTTGTGTTGTAATATTTTCTCTGATGGTTTTTCCCATTTAGGTATAATGTGGCCTTTGGATAATTGGCACGAGAGGAGCATGGCCAGCATTGAGTTAAACAATTATTAATTAATATGCATTTTTCCATGACTGAAATGCTGCTTAATGCTAAATTAAGTAGTTGAGATGCAGTTGTTTTAAATGAGTAGATTTTTGAAACTACAAAGGTCCAATTGTGATTCCAAAATTTTAAAAAGGAGTTTGAAGGCATTTGCAAAAAAAATCATTGATTGGTCTAAATTCCCCTATGCTTAAAAAGACTTATGCCTAAGGTTTGAATTATAGAGGTAAATAGAAAGCAGTAATTGAAGGAAGTTCTCCCATTCCCATTCATATTGTAGAACATTATTTGAATCGTATTGATAATAATGTGGGTTTTGCAAATGTAGATCATGTGATCTTTAGAGATGTTTAGAAGCGATAATATTTTTTGGTTGATCCTGTAGATAATGTTATGGTAGGTAATTGAGCTAGTATTGATGAGAAAATTGTTTTGCTGGAAAGAACTCTCCAATTAGGAATTATACTAGAAAACAGTGGGAAAGATAAATTTCCCATGCAATTCTTTTAGTATCGATCAATTTTATAATAGCAAGCAATTATGCAATATTATAAATAGAGACTACAAAAACCCGAAATGAAAACAAGAACCTAAAATTGTTTGCCCTAGACATACGATTGAGCAAAGAAGGGTCAATGGAGGGAAATCAAGCATTATTATTAAAAGAGGTAACATCTCACCATATAGTAGTGTGAATAGGAAATGTGAAAAATGAATACAGAATCACAGATTCACAATTGCCCAAACTTTTGTGGATTCTTAAATTGTTGGTACGTATCTAATCAATCTGTTAAGATTGCAGTGTGAAAATATAGATGTTTAATTTATGCAAAACGATTCCCTCCACAAATGTTTTCTCAAAGGAATGGTGAGGTTCCATGCCTTTGAACTGCAGTCTACATGGGCTTTTTCTGCAATGCATGTTTTATGAGACTATGCTGCCATAATATAATGGAGATCTTATGTATTTATTTTCTCTTTTCAATGGATGCTTATTAAGTTTTGTAATCTCTTTTTATATTTATTGTATTGCATTTTTTTTTAATTTAAAAATAAAAATAAAAGTTGCATAACAGAAATAGAGTGCATAAAAGAGAAAAATTCCGAAATCATGGATGTTTTCTACCCGCCACTGCCAATCAAAAGTATGTGTAAAACAATATAGTGATTACTTGTGAAATCTAAATGGTCTAAGTGAAATGGAGAATTTTTCTTACAGACAGTTTTCTGATCCAAGAATACAACTCACAAATTAAACTAAAATTGAATGAAATTTGGTAATTGTACGGGATATAGAAGGTATATTTATATATTAATGTTACTTAGTTGGCTATCAATTTTTAATATTAAAAACTTAACATTAATACGATCACAAAACTTCATTCCCCCATTTTGCCACTGTAGGTTACGCCTCTGAACATAATTATTTTTATTAATTTATAACTATAAATAATTATTAAATTTAAATGAAAAGTACTAGCCACTATGTGACACTTGTGGATTGTACCATTATCTTGTGGATTGTGCAAAAAATGTTCTATATGTGTGTGAATAAATTCTATAAATTTCTAAATATTGTATATTATTTGTTACTTACTGTATGGGCCCAATAATCATTTTATTCAAATGAATTCTTTTATTAAATTTTTACTACTTATCTTCTATTTCTATTATTTAATAAACTTTACGACAAATACATGCCACTATGTGGCCCTTGTTTATAATGGTAAACAAAATATAATAAATAAAATTTGAATAATAAGTAAATTTATCTAAAATTATAATTATGTGCATGAACCGTTTTACTTTTCTTAACATTTTGTTATGAATATTTGGTTACATGAAGTTTCTTCTTGGGATTTCATAATACAGTAGAAATTTGGTCTTGTTGGAATAGTTGTCGGTAGGCACCAACGTTTCTTTGGCATTCTTGATTAAGTCATTAACTTCTTTGTTCCATTTATATTATTAGTCCTGCCTATAAATAAGCAGAGACTAAAGTTTTTGGATTGTTCTTATTTATTAATTTGTTTCTCGAAAATTGTGTGTAGCTCTTTTATTCTATGTTTAGTAAAAATATTTTATTAAAGTGATAATTTGTCATTTAATCATTATTTTTTAATTGGCAAGTGCTGATTTTTTGGGTGTTCTTTTTGTTTTGGTCTTGCAAAAAATAGAAAAACTTACTTAGGAGCATTTGGACAATTGTTTAACAATACTTGTACTCAGAATTATTTGATAGATGGTGGCTTCATATTAATTCACTTGTCTGTTTTTTAAATAGTCCATATAGTTGAACATCATGAACAGGTGGCAACCTTATAACACTTCATGTGGCTACTATGCTCTTCCATATTTTACATGGAAACCATTCAATGTAACCTTGTAAAGTAAGACAGACCTTCCATTAATTAGATTGATAATAGTGTAGAAGTGTATGTTTCGAGGGAATCTCAACAAGGTAAGGTTCTACCATGAAAATGAATCTATTACCCTACAAATAGCTTCAGATGATATACGTTGCATAAATCAATGTTTTCTTTCAATATTTTATAAATATTTTGTCATTTGTGTTATTCTTGTAGAAGCAACTACTAAATGTTTTTCTTTTCGCCCAAGTTATTCTTTGTAGCCTAGATCGAAGTTATACAATCAACATTGACTGCAACATCAGAGATTCCCTCAACTCCGCATTATGTCCATCATACATTTTGGAATTCTCTCAATTGTTGAGCTCTGTAGACAGTGTCAAGCATTGCACATACACCCGAATTGGTTGCATTCATAGCAATCTGCATTCTTCCAAAGACCTGTGAAGCAGTGATCTATCTGTATCTTGCAAGTCAATGAAGGAATTTTCGAAGCCTACTTTTGACTCGTTTCATTCCTTGACGCGGAGCATGAAACCCCCTGGAAATAGTGGTATTTTGGGTCCATAGGTAGATTAGGCCCCTTGCACCATATATGCAATGGGAAACCCTATAGTGAACATCGTAGCTTGCCTCTGATCTGCCATATTTTATAATTCATCTTATAAAGGGAAATGCCATATCATAATATATTATCCTCGAGTCTGTAAAGAATTTTGAGATCTGGGTAATCTTGTCACCATGAAAACCTTCAATGATTGGGTTAGATCAAAATACTCTCATAACATTCTATATGTGAATTTGGTATAAAAGGGTTGTTTATTTGCTAATTTGAATATTGGGCATTCAAACGATGTTGTAGAGATATATCGAGAGTAATGTGCTCGAGAGTAATTTGTAGATCTATTATTCAAAAAAAAAAAATTTTTGTAGAAGTGCTAGAGTCAATGCTACATCGACATCTTCATAGTTTTGTAATTGTTGAGTTGTATGCAATCCTCATACTAAAGGGTTATTTACTAGCACAATATTAATTAAATTTCTAGTGGATTTTAAAATCTTGGTTACGGAAATAGCTTCCTAGTGTTATTAATATGCACATTTGTTTGATAGCTAGTTTTTAAATTGATGTTGAGATCTAGGTTATTGAGTCAAAAATCTAGGTAGACAATGAGTCGTGGTTGTCGGTATCAACATTGATTGTAAAACAAGATATGTTGTTTGGAAAGCAAGCAAAGAGTAGTTTGGTAAGTGGTGTTATAACTCTATGTTTTGAAATTGTTTCCCTGTTAACTTTTCTTAAGTAATATCTACATTGAGCACACAATATTTCACAAATTTCTGAGACGCTGTGAGAGAAGGTCATCCATTTTTTTAATTGTATTATCTAGATCAATGTTTCTTGTCTCCATGTGGTTTTGTGTAGGTGAATCACTCTGTGTTTTTTTACCATTTTAAATTTGGTATGTATTATAATAAGACGATGTGTTCAAGGAATACATAATTTTTATTTTTTCCTATTTTTTGCAATGATTCTATAACTGATTCATTTTCCTTCTTGTCTATAGTGCTAATAGATTGCCTTAAATTTGTATTTCACAATGAGCTAGAACATTTGTCAAAGATCGCCTATGAAAGGAGATTGTTAGGCTAATTAGAGAAATTTCATTAACCAGTTATCATTGTAAAGTCAAAGATCCTCTATTATTATTAGTTTTATTATTTTATCTACAAAAAGGTACTTCATTTTTAGGTTGATATGGGTCCGTGCAAAGGCCCAATCACAACTTTCATATAAGAGCCTTTGATTCCTCATGATGAGGAGTATTATCATTCATTTAGAAGGTCTTGGTTGCACAATAAGTTTTCCACATGTGAAGGCATTGAGATTGAAGAAAATTGGGATAAGCTATGTTGAGATCAAGCAACCTTTGGTATTTTTTCAGGCAAAATTTTATTGCCCTTCACATTTCATGACTTCTATCTATCAGTGAGAATTTTTTTTTCTTGGCAACATTTGAAGCAAAGAATAACATGTTCAATTTATGGTTAGCCTCGTTGATGGAGGCTCAGATAAATTCAATGTCAATTTAGTTTTATTTGAATTGAATATGTAGGTCAAAATGATATTTGTTCCAACAGAAATATCTATAACATCAAAGCTTTGTACTCCTTTAATCGCAAAGCTCCCCTTGGAGGCACTATTTTAGCCCATTTCTCTATTTCTACATTTGTATTGGTTGCAGGCACTAAATTATTCTATTTGAATCGTATGCTAGCACTTGCATGCAGTGTAAAAGTAATAAAACTGCATTTAAAACACGTGCTACAAACATTTTAGATGTATGCAAAATCTTTGCAAGTACCCAACAACATGGATGGGGTTTTGTTTTAATTAGATGGACTCTTATGTGAGGTTATCAACAATTGTATGTTTTTACATTTTGTTAACATTGTGGCTCATCTTTGTTTCTCCCAAGATAGCTTGGATGTGCTCTAATAAATAGTTAAATGCTTAGTCCCTTGTTTTCTTATCAAGCAACAGAACCAAGCATTAGTTCTTAGAAGCATTGTCATGTCTCTTGCATCAAATTTTATCTCCTCCATCAAAGTGTTGCATATGAACTTGTGTATCCATTGCATCCATTGCAACACTTATCTCACTAATTTGACATTTACTTTCCTGATTTTCAATCCACTTAGATGCTTTTTATTTGCCACAAAGTTTTGAATTGAACAATCAACCATGCACATATGAAGATTTTCTATCTAAAAAAGGAAGAAATATTCAGTAAAAATAAAATCATTCCAAATTTACAAATTAATTTCAATGGGTAAAAAGAAATGAAAGCAAACATTTCAAATGAGATCAAATAATTCCATTCATCACCAAAGTTCATGCAACAATTGCACTTTCTTCACTTTCTCTTGATCCAACATAAAAACCATACAAATAAATAAGTAAAATCAAGAATTTATTATAATAAGAATATTATTTAACAACATTTAAAATTCTTTAGATGTAAGTAATCGTTCATGTACTCATTTATATCTCATTTTATCATACTTATCCTTTTATAAGGCGGGACTCTAGCTCTACAAAGCTCTTGTTTTTTCGTGTCTTTGTTTATTATTTTTATGAATAAAACAATCTACAATCTAGTTCTTCAAAATAGTTCATAATTGGTTAAATTTATTGTTGGAAAAATATATTAAGACTCATTTGATAATGATATAATTAATTAGAAAATATTATTTTAGTTGATGAGGTTGTTAATTTGGATATTTTTATATATTTTTTATTTCATTACAAGAGATGAAAAAAGAGTTGAATTTTCTTTTTTAACATACACAAATATTGTACTTGTCATTATATTGTATTGCTTATAATCTATATTTTTAGTAAAACAAAGTAAGCTAATGAAGTAGTTATCTTACATTTCAAGTTTTTAAATGTTATTTCAGATTATAAAATTTTAACTCCCATTTGCTTTTCTCAATTTATTAAAAGAACTTCCTATTTCTCTACATAAAAATAAAGAAAAATTAATTTCATTTTTCACATGATTGTTGAAAATGTAAAATTAAAGTAAATAAAAGAAAAAATTAATTTGATTACTTAAACAAATTCTATAAATCCTTTTATGCTTATGTCACATTAAGTCATTTTCCAATTTTTTACATCTCTTCTACTTTAATTTTCCTCACTTTTTCAAACATGAGTAAATTTAATCTTAGTAAAGATTTTACAAATTATTGATTGACTTTAAATGAATCTTTATTTTTTCTTATTTCATTGGAGTGGATAAATATTATAATTTAAGAATTAGATAATTGTAAGAGAGGGAGAAGGTGAGGCAGATAAAGACTTGGAGAGGGAGCTAGATGAGATGCAATTTTGGAGTGAGGAAAATTAGGGAATAAAATATATAGAGATGTTGATTTGGGAAGCAAGAGGGTAGATATACATAAGATAGAGATAGATGGTAATTATGGGGAATTGATGGTGAGAGGGGAATGAGAGAGACAAGCTAGATAGAGATAGATAATATTAATGACATAGAATAAAAAGATATGTTGATGTGTGTGTGTGTGTGTGTGTGTGTGTGTGTGTGTGTGTGTGAGAGAGAGAGAGAGAGAGGTACAAAGTAAAAGTGAGTAATTAGTGGGGGAAAGAGAGAGAGAGAGAGAGAGAGAGAGAGAGAGAGGAGGGGAGAGATATCAAGTAAATTAAATAATTAGGGAATGGAAAAGACACACATGGAGAGAGAGAGAGAGAGAGAGAGAGAGAGAGAGAGAGAGAGTGAGGGGGTGTGGGGGGAGGGACGGAGCGGGGGTATGTGAGATAGAGATAATAATTTTATGGGGGACATGTGAGATAGAGAGAAGGAGAGGGCGATTTTGACATATAGTATAAATATAGATTATATGGTGAGAGAAGGGAGGAGAGACAATAAAAGACAGTAATTAAAGGAGGGATATAGAGATTGAGATAGAGTAAGAGATATATGCTTTAATTTAGGGGAAGTGATGGTGAGAGGGAGAGGAGAGAGATGATATAGAGAGGAAGAGAAAAATTAGAGCGTGGAATAGAATGATATGGTGATTGAGGAAGGAAGAGGTGAAGAAAGAGATACACAGATATGAGGTAGAGAGAGATTGTAATTATGGTGAATATATGGTGAGAGGAGGGGGAGAATTGGAGGAGAGAGAAGAGATATGAGATAGAGAGAGAAGTTGGAGTGGGAGAGATATGAGATATATATAGGATTAGGATAAATAGGGATTATAATAGACAATTATGTATATTTTTGTGTGTGTGTGTGTGTGTGTGTGTGTGTGTGTGTGTGTGTGTGTGTGAGAGAGAGAGAGAGAGAGAGGGATGGTAATTATGAGCAGACATGTGGGAGAGAGATGGTAATTACCAAGGGATTGCGAGGGAGAGAGATGATAATTATAATGGGTACTTATGAGAGAGAGAGAGAGAGAGAGAGAGAGATGAGAGAGATGAAATAAAAGATATGGTGATGGGGATGGGGGAGAGAGAACTTTGTATCTATTACATAATCTATACATTAAGTAAAATCCATAATAGACTTATAAACTATACAAAATACTAGCACAAATTAAGGTATACAAGTTATTAAATGCTAATCCAAATTGAATCATTTCCTTAAACCTAAAAAATACTAAAGTATCATGATCTCTAAAGTAGCCTCTCCAAGGCATTCTTTTAGTCCCAGTCAGAGCCAAGTTTGTCAAGAGTCCCTTCTCCATCAATACTTCCACCCTTCCAGACTGCTAAGGAGATGGAGGTAAGGTTTTTTCTTCATCATGTTTCATTGTTAGGCCTAATGACCAGATGGTAGCAGAATTGGATAAAGAAAATAATAGGTTGAAGAACACGACTTTTTTTGCTACCATGGATCCTCTTAAATCACCTGCTAGGAATTATCTCAATTGTCATTTCATAGGGTCTAAAGCCTCAAACTAGGGCATCATTTTTCATTATGCCGTATGGTTCAAACATATCTTTTCATTGTTATTTTTTGTAACCATGAGTCCCAAAAAATGGTTGTGGATAAGGAATTCTAGAAGGTGAGCAATGCATAATTTAGGCCTTTGCCTTGATCTTTGGAGTCTATTAATGATGAAATTCTAGCCTTAGCCAGTCCCAGATGGGTAACTGTTAGTAACCTTCCTCCTTTTACTTGGAATTTCATCCCCCAACTGTTGGAGCCGATTGGGGAAGTTTTGAAAATTGATCGCTCTAATTCTCTGATCCCTAATGCTGATATTAGAGTCGTCATCTCCATTCTTCTGGGTGTTGATGCCCCTAAGAAATTATGTTTGGATGTGACCCCTTCTCCTATCTGGTGTCCTATTGTTTATATGGGAGGCCTAAACGCCTTTTATCTCTGTAGAAGAGAAAGGCATAAGAGAAAGGATTGTCCTTTGCTAGTTGTTAAAAGGAATCCTTCTTGGGCTGCCGCTCATGCTCCCCCTCCATCTCCCAAGCTTAAATCTGTCATTTCCTTGGCTCAAAAAGATTTTGTTTAAACTCCCTTAGACCCGTAGGTGTCTTTATGGATGGAGGACTTTGATAAGTTAATGGCTTATTTAGAGATTTTCAAAGACCAATTTGGTAAGGAGCCAATTTCTTCTAGCGGTCATAAATCTTAGGATACTTTGGACATTTTGATTCAAGTCTATATAATAATAGTTAATTATAATAAAAATAATAATAATTAATGTAGGCGAATACTTACATGTAGATGCGCAAATAATACAACAGCTTTCAATTGTTGTTAGGGTTAATATTACAGTTATTGTTGAGACTTTACAAAACCACTTACTTTTTCCACATGAAATAAAGTTAAATATCTTCTTGTCGATGATAAATATAGACTCTGAAACTTTTCGCAGGCTCAGAATAATACGTTTACACAACAAATATATCATCATCGCAAGGTTTTTGGGTCAAAGAGGGTTAACATATGCACCGTTTTGAGGTAAATCTTTTGCTTAAAGAGAATGGCGGTGGCAGAGCTATGATTGGTTTCATTTTTGGGAAAGAAGCTTTTACGCAACTGCAAAGAAAATGAGAACTGTAAAGTTTCTAAATGAAATCAAACTTGCATAGATATTGCTTTGCCTCTCTAATCAGCTTTATAGATCATGTCTGCCAACACGTCAAATCCGTACGCCGTCATGCGATTTCTTCCCTTTGTATCCTTCCTTTCCTAGATATGATTCACACTGGAGATACAGCTACAGCAGCCATGATTTGAATTAAACATATCAATGCAGGTACCATCATTTTTCCGCCGCGCCAAATTAATTTCTATCAATTCTGCGGGTTAATTTGACTTCAACTGTGCATCCATCGATTACAAGTGCACGTCAATTACAGAGACTCAGGCTCATTATTAATTCGCAGATCACTCAACGTTCTGGAATCCACAGTTATGAATTACCAGCCCAGAGAGGTTTTGGTTCACCATCGCTTTGGTCTTTACGGGCTTTTGAATCTGAGTTTTGTGATGGAGGATGAAGAAACAGGGGAGATTTTCATACCATGCAGAGTATGCAGTCACAAGTGTTTTAAAAGACATGGGAAATCCCATGATAAACAGTGCTTTGATGGGTCTGCCTCTTTCTTCAAAGTTATGCTTGGAGATTTTGCAGAAAGACTGGTAACATTTATACTTCAACATTGTTTTCATGTTTTATCTCTACTCTATTTCAGAATTTGTAAAGAGAAATTGCGTGTTGTGTTTTATTGCAGCGCATTCCTCCTGCATTTGTTGCAGAGTTTATAAGAGACCAACATGAACAAATGGTGTTGCAAGGCCCAAATGGGCAGGAATGGGAAGTGGAGTTATTGGGTACAAACAATAAACTGCAATTTGGGCATGGTTGGGAAAATTTTGTGAATTTTTATGGCTTGCAGTTGGGTGATTTTGTTGTGTTCAATTACATATGCAAGTCTCATTTCAAGGTTAAGATATTTGGAAGATCTGGGTGTGTGAAAAATCCGAGTGGAGGAAACAAACATTGGTCAGATAAGAGACGCCCTTCTACCAAAATGATTGATTTGATTTCGGATGATGAAAAGAGCGATGAGGCTGAAGCAGTGGCTAAAAATCAAAGGAGAAAGAGGAAATCTTGTTTCTTTGGTAAGCAAAAGTTTTGTCCAGAGGCATAGAGCATGTTTTATTTGTTAGTTACAGAGATTATTTTAACTTTCAAAATGAGCATATCTCAAGAGGATTGCTGTAACAGGAAACTTAATTTTTTATTTCTGCAGGGCATTTTTTCAATTGGGTCTGCTTCTCCTTCAAGTTGGGTAATAACAAAGTTAAATTTTGTTGCAGGTCATTCATCCAAGGAGCCTGGACACGGTTTCTCCTCTGAGAAGCAAATGACAGTGGGGCCTTCTGCTTCTTCTTTCAAATCAGACAAGCCTTTTTGTTTGGTGGTTATGAAATCATGGAATATGAATACCCCACACCGGCTAGTAAGATAAATTATCTGTTTTGATATTTGAGTTTCTTATTTTAATTTAATTTTATTAATCCATTGAGAAATTGATGAGAAAAAAAGGGACCCAAGTCATGAACGAATCTTTAACATCTTATATTCTGAACATGTGTATCTGTGTTAATAAAGATTTATTACATGCAATGCTTTCTTGATTGAAGTAACTTAGATTTTGCTATGGTTTGGAATGCAGAGGTTACCAAGAATTTTCAAAGTTAAGTAATCTTGTCCCGCAGCTCAAGGACTCCAAAGACTCATTTCTTGACTCAGGAGTCTACAAGATTGTGTGCTCATGTGGCACCCCCTACATTGGAGAAACTGGTCGTTCTTTTCGGACCAGGATACGTGAGCACGGGGCAGACATCATGCATGATAGGGTCCAAAAATCGGCCTTAGCAGAGCACTCTGTCACCACCAAACATCACATTTGTTTGGAGCAAGCGCAAATCCTTTGCAAAGAGAGCAATTATTTCAAGAGAAAGCTCAAAGAAGCCATTGAAATTAGCCACCACCCCCTCAACCTTAATCGAGATGATGGGTGGTCCTTGAACCCCTCGTGGCAACCTTTGCTTCGCTCGCTCGATTGCCGGCAACAGCATGGATAGCCCCCTCCCCTGTCTGTGGTTTGGTGTCCTTGTTCGTTGGCTCTTCTTTGTCTTGTTTTTTCTTTGTTTTTTCTTCTTCCTTTCTCTCCTCTTCTTTTCTGTCTCTTGGTTGTTTCTTTTCGCGTGCGGCTTGCTTCTCTTTATGTTTTTGGTCTTCTAATCTTATTATTTTTTCTAAGTTTTTTAATTTTATTAATTTATTCATTATTTTTAATATTTTGTATTTTTATGGTTTTTATGTTCTTATTTTTTGCTTTCATTTATTTTGTCTCGTGTTTCAAGTTGGTCTCATGTTCTTTTGCGATCTCTCCTTTATATATATATATATATACATTTGGTTCTTTTATTTTTATTTTTAGATTGATTTAATTTATTTTTCAATTATTTATGTTTATTTTTAATCTTTTAATTCTCTCTTAAAAAATTATTACTATAGATTCATAAATTAAAGAGTTATTTCTTTACTCTTCCCTCTTTCTTTTGTTTCTTCTATCTTGTTTTCTTTTTCTTCTCTTGTTCCCCCCCCCCTTTTTAAAAAAATTTTCTTTCTTTTCATTTCTTTCTTCCTCTGCCCCGTGTTGTGTGCTCCTCCTCCCCCTCTCTTCTTTCTTTTTATTCTGCTTGGCTTGGCTAGTCTGCATACTTTTTTACTTCCTTCTCTCATCCTGATGATGGATCACAGAGTGTGATCCGAAACGTTGATGATAAAAAAACTTACACAATCGAATCCAGAAGCAGCATCATCATTTTTTTGTATGTTTACCAAGTGACAGCAATAACTAGTTTCATTACACATCTAAGGGATCTGTGAATTTGTTTTTGTGGTAACTAATTCAACACCACCCCAACCGCCCCCTCAGTTATTCCATCTATATTTCCAAAAATTGGTATCAGAGCTTTGGTGCTTGTAGGAAGAGTTTCAAGGACCTAAGCTAAAGATAATTATGTCTTACAAGAGGGAAATTCCAAGGCTTAACAGAGATAACTTTTCAGCATGGCAAGGTCTCATGAGACTTCATCTAGCTTCCATTGGAGATACATGATTGAAATACATTGATGAAGAATGCACAACTCCTTCTGGTACATTATCTATTAATGACATTGTTGAGAAGAAGACTCATAACACCATGATGATAGACATTGCATCTGCTCTAAGCTATGAAGAATTTGATGATATCAAGGAATGCAAAACTGCCTTTGCTATGTGGAACAAGCTAAAGGATATCTATGGAGGTGATGACAATGTGAGAAGAGCCAAAGTAGAAAGTCTCAAAGGACAATTTGATCAGATGAAAATGAGAGAGGATGAAAACATTGCCAAATATGTTGAGAGGGTCAAAGCAAGTGTCAGTGCTATCGAGGCTTCTGGATGAGACATCAAAGAAGACATAGTTGCAAGTAAAGTTCTTAGAACATTGCTTCCCATTTATGTAATTAGAGAATCTTCAATTTAAGAAAGAAGTTGTGAAGCAAATTATAAGATAAATTTGGATGCCATAGTAGGAAGATTGACTGCATTTGATCTAGATAACTATGACAATTATGTTCTAGCTTCTAAGAACATTGAATCTACATTTGAAGCCAAGCTTTCATTCAAAGAAAAAGGGAAGAAAGTAAAGGACACTCAGTCATAAAGTGAAGAAGAATTAGAAGAAAGTTCTAATAGTGATCTTGAAGTAGTTGAAGCTCTACTTGCAAGAAAATATTCTAGAAGCAAAGGAAAATAAAAAGGTAAGGTTCCCCTAATCTATTTTTCATGTGAGAAAATTGTTCATATTGCAGCTAGGTGCCCAAACAAGCAAAGAAAGGATGAGAAGAAAGGTCATACGTTTGATGACAAGAAAGATTTCAAATCATTCAAAGACAAAGGTAAGAAAACATGTTTTATGGATAAAGATTTTGATAATAGTGAAGATGAAATTATTTACATTGTTGTGAAAGATGAATCTGATGATGAGGAAGATAAGATGGCACTTATCTCTCATTTGAAAAAAAATGATACATGGATCATAGACAGTGGTTGTTCGCATCATATGACTAGTGACAAAACAAAGTTTGAACACTTTGAAGACTATGATAATGGTAGTGTAAGGTTTGGAAATAATGAAGCCTGTTGCATAAAAGGAAAATGCCAAATCTCATTGACCAAAGAACTTTTATGTGATAATTCTTATTGGGTTGAAGGACTAAAACATAATCCATTGAGTGTAGCACAACTAATTAATATTGGATTCAAGGTGGAATTCATGCATGGAAAGGCAAGACTATTGGATGACAAAGGAAAGCTAATTGGATCAGGCATACAAACAAAAGGTAGCTTATTTTTTCTTGATTTTGGTGAGCGCTCATATTTTATTGCTCATGTTGAAGAAAGTTGGTTATGACACAAAAGGTTATTTCATGTAAACTTTGATAACATGGTAAAGATAAGAAAATTCAGAAAAGTAAGAGGCATTCCTAGTATAAAGAAACCTGATGTTGGTCTATGCAAGAATTGTCAGATTGGTAAGATGGGAAAGACTAGGTTTAAAAGTAAAAGCTATCAGTCTGAAGATATTTTGAAAATTGTACGTATTGATTTGTGTGGACCTATTAGAATTGAGAGCTATACTAGAGAAAAGTTCTTCATTCTTTTTGTTAATGACTACTCTAGAATGATGACTGTTATGTATCTGAGAGAGAAGTCAGAAGCATTTGAGAAGTTCAAATGGTATTTGGCAAGAGTAGAGAAGGAAACAGGGAAAAGACTTAAATACTTGAGATCAGATAGAGGTGGTGAATTCATCTCCCATGAATTCAATAACTTTTTCATTGAAATAGGGATCAAAAGAAAGGTATTAACTCTTGGAACTCCTGAGCAGAATGGAATAGCTGAAAGGAGGAACTTATCTATCATGGATTGTGCAAGGACTCTAATGATTGAAAATAACATTACTATCAAATACTAGAAAGAAGCTATCAGCACTGCAGTTCTGCAGTTCATACCTTGAACTAAGTACAACTGAAGAAGGACTCATTCAAAACCCCCTATGAGTTATGGTATGGCTATAAACCCAATGTAAGTTACCTGAAAGTATTTGGAAGAAAATGTTACATCTTGAAAGAATCTAGAAAAGGAAAATTTGATGTGAAGGGTGATGAAGGATTATTTAGGATATTCTTGCAAAAGTAAGGCATATAGATGTTTGAATTTGTCTACTCACAAAATCATAAAAAGTGCACATGTGAAAGTTGATGAGTTTGCAGAAAGGACTAAAGAAGAAAGCAAAAAGGAACTAGAAGATTATAGGAGATTTTTTTTCATTGAACTTGATACATTTCCAGATACATCTGTTAATCAGGAGACTTCTACTCCTAAGTCTTCATCAATCACCGAGTTGCAAGAAGTTCAAACTAAGTTGTAGTAATCTGAGTCACATTATAAAGCTATCAAGCCAATGCCTACCGACTCAGAGCAGCTAGAACCTGAAGTTGAAGTGCAAGAGGATGACAATGAAATTCATTCAAGAGGCAAGGAACCTGTATTGGCCAAGTATATCAGGAGACATCATGCAGCAGATCAGATTATTGGAGATAAGCTAGAAGGTACTATGACAAGATGTAAGCTAAAAGGTACTTGTTTACTTGCTAATTTTGAACCTAGAAATGTCAAAGATGCATTGGAAAATGAAAGTTGTATTGAGGCTATGAATGAAGAGATAGAAAAAATAGAGAAGAACAAAACTTGGACTCTTGTACCTAGGTCTAAAGATAAAAATGTGATTGGAACAAACTGGGTATTTAGGAATAAGTTTAATGAAGATGGTAAGGTATCAACAAACAAAGCTAGATTGGTATGGAAAGGCTACTCTCAAGAAGAAGGATAGATTATGGTGAGACATTTGCTCTTTTTGAAAGATTGGAAGGAGTCAGGACCTTACTTGCATATGCTGCATATAAAGGATTTAAGGTATATTAGATGGATGTCAAATCTGCATTTCTCAATGGTATTCTGGATGAAGAAGTCTACATTGAGCAACTTGAAGGTTTTGTTGATCTAGATAAAAAAGACATGGTCTACAAATTACACAAAGCATTGTATGGTCTAAAACAAGCCCCTAGAGCATGGTATGAGAGATTGCATAACTATCTTATTCAGATTGGTTTCCCAAGAACTAATGATAACAATAGTTTATACATTAAGGAAGGACCAGATAACAAGATTTTTTTGGCAAAAATATTTGTGGATGACACTTTATTTAAAGAGAATGATGATCTATGCAAACATTTTTCAGAGCAAATGAACAAAGAATTTGAAATGTCTATGTTTCGTGATATTAAGTTCTTTATTGGTCTTCACATATAGTAGAGCAAGAATGGTATTTACATCACTCAGTCTAAGTACATCAAGGAGATACTCAAGAAGTTTGGTATGGAAGATTGTAAACCAGTTGGAACCCCCATGTGTATTGGATTAAAGCTTACCAAAGATGATGAATCAAAAAAGGTAGATCAGACCTTGTATAAATCAATGATTAGAAAGTTACAGTATGTGTTTCATACAAGACTTGATATTGCTCTTGCAGTTGGTATAGTAGTAAGATTTTCAGCAAAACCCAAGGGTGATCCCACAATAATGGGTTCCACTTTTTGACCAATTTTGACACTAAAATCAATTTTTTTCAACAAACGTCACATTCAAGTGACTATATCTCCAAAAATATAAATAATTTCAAGATGACAAAAACTAGTGATTTTGAGTACTTTGTTCCTACTTTGTAACCATATTTTTTAATCTTAAAAAAAATTATTTATGTCAATTTTTTTTATCTCCTTCGAAAAGTGGTACATAATAAAATTCAATATTTTAAAAAGTGACAGTTTGTTTGACACACATAACTTTTTTTCTAGAAATGATAATGAAGTAATTCTTTTGACATTAGATTTGTAACATCAATATCTAGAGGATGCATTTGGTTTGATTTATTTTGGTTGAATATTGTATAGTTTATGAATTTTTGAAGTGACATGAACCGTAATTCAAACATACGTTCTGTTTGACACAAATAATTTGAAGTCAGTTTATCATAAACCAAATTTTTTTTTTTGAATAGAAAGGTATCTCAATAAGCCAGTTCCTCCATATTTTTCAAAAAAAAATTGACCTAATTTACTAATTTTCTCGACGTGTCAAAGTTGGTTGATGTTCAATCGGTAATGAACCTATAATGAGTTAAACTCATCTTTGAAAGTCTTAATGATTAAAATATGTATTAAAATTATAGTCATTGGAAAGCTTGTTCTGAGTAGGACATTTTGATATTTTTTATTTTATAGTAGGAGATCATTCTCCTGCAATTATGGAGGTCAAAAGAGCAAAAAAAAAAAAATGAGAACAAGGTTAAATTTTTTTTTATTTTGCATGTTTGCATGAACACATTTACCATGTTCACACGAACATATGTTTGTGCGAACATGCGTCATCAAATTTTGTGGTCGCCAGAAAACTTTGGGCATATGTTCGCCCGAACATATGTAATTCAACCTGTTTGTGCGAACACTCAAAAAAATCCAAAAAAGTTGAAATTTGTGAAGTTATTTGCCATTTGTAAAAATATTTGGCATCAACCTGACCTATGTGCATTGTCTGTCTTTTCCATGAATTTCATTCGCAAAATTGAAAGCATCAATTTGGTAAAAAATTGTACATTTAAATTATTTATTTATTTTTTTCATTAGAGAAGTTGTTTGATGGATGCATTGAAGTTAAATTAAAAATTAGTAACACATTAATGGTGTCAAAAAATGTATATTCTTATTGTGTTACTAATGCACTCCTTGTAGCATGTGGCAATCATGGAATAAAGACATGATCATAAAAAACTACTAATGCTTGTTTTGCATGATGTTGTCAAAGACCATTGTGTGTTTGTCAAAACCATGTGTGTGGATTTATTAGATTAAATAACACTTCGTTTGGTGCTTAAAATAAACTTTTTATTTTTTTTCTAGCGTGTCTACAGTGTTTAAATCCTTAAGAGTTGCATTGGACATATCTTCTCCCCTCGCCATTTGTGGATCTTGGGTGTAAGAGAAATCCATGTAACTTTTATAGGAGGCTTGCCTTAGACCAAGATACTCGATATTGGGTATGCCAGGGGACAATCTCAGAGTGGTAACAGGCCAAAAGCCAGGTCAACATTCCAGCCACTATATAAAACTCGGTTACGATGAAAGCCGTGTCAATGGTATTGCTGAGTGATAGCTCTCCTCCAGTACCTTTATGGTGCGTCAAACCCCAGTTCTCCTGGATGGGAGACCTTCTAAGGAAGTTTATCACTCACTTGCTGAACGGAACGCCCTTACTAAAAACCATGTTTTAGTGGCCAAAATCCTTTATATCCACTAGCTCAAGGGGTCACCCATGCCCATGAAGACATCCTACATTCTCACAGTCCTTAGTAGAGACAACAGTCCCTTGGGATGTCATGCCCCTTGAGACGTAGATCTTGGTAGCCCTGAGAAGTGAGTGCATGGTAAGGGGGAGCCTATGGTACCAAGGTCCTAAGTTGTCCACTCTGGATAAGCGCAGTTGAACTTTGGTTCAAGTAGAAATTCAATGGATACAGTCGTAAAGCCTAGGTTGTGGTGTGATTGTTCATTTTTAACAATAGTTATTCTTGTCTTAATGTGCTTTGCATGTGTGTAAAACATAATCAAGATAAAAGCCAACATTCAAATTTACACCTTGAAAACTTGTAAAACCTTGTCAAAACATCAAACATTGTCAAAACCTTGTCAAGATTTCACCTAAGTTCAAAAAACCTTACATATACCTCTATCATTAGCATAATCATATTCCTAAATGTCATTTTTGACTTACCCTAGTGGTATATCCCCCTCATATTTCATTGTGCAAACCCTAGCATCATTTTCACTATCAAACCCTATCAAATTGTCCATCAACCAACTTGTCTTCTTGATCACCTATCCTCATTTTGCATTGCCTAAACGTCATTATCAACCCTAGGAAACCATCCCTTGCATAGTCCACTTTGCATACACCTAGGTCTTTAGCATCTTTACCAAGTCCAAAACATAACCCTAACTTTCATTTTGCATATCATAATCTTCATCTTGCATACCTTCAAAATGACACCTTGCATTTGCACTTGCATAACATTCCTAGGACATTTTCACTTTGCATATCAAAACCCTAAGTCATTTAACATTTCCCCACATTGCATAACATCTCTAAACACTTAAAAATCCCAAAAACACTCATATCTTGCGTACCCACATCTTAATTATCAAGTTTTGACCTCTTTTACCAACTACAACCCTATTTTACCAACTGCACACTTTATGGGTGAAGTTGGTAGTTTTAGGGCATAGTTGGTAGTTTTAGGGTGCACTTGGTAATTAGGTGTTTCATTCTAGGTTCAAGAACCCTAATCTACACTTCCACACCTTGCATTGCATCCCAAGACCTTAGGAAACACTCTAAATCATTCAAAACACTCAAAATTTGCTTTTTAGGCACCCTGCAACCCTGTTTTACCAACTACAACCTTTTTTTATCAAGTGCACACTTCAAGTGCGCAGTTGGTAGTCTAGGTATGCACTTGGGAGGCATAAAGTTCATTTAAGTTTCCCTCCGTTGCATTTGCATTCTGAGGTATCATGTCAGCACTCACTAGGACACAACCTTTGGAGTTATCAAATGCAATAATGACACCTTTAAGGTCTCATCAAGAATCAACCATC
The DNA here is from genome assembly GCA_028749045.1 of Cupressus sempervirens. NCBI lineage: Eukaryota > Viridiplantae > Streptophyta > Pinopsida > Cupressales > Cupressaceae > Cupressus > Cupressus sempervirens. The sequence goes on along the minus strand of CM053789.1, from coordinate 837,114,904 downwards.
GAAATCATCTAAGGTACATTTGAACACATCAATGTTAATCTATTTTTTGACGAGATACCACCAATTCCTAAATATCCCAAAAGGACATTAAGACTTGATTTTAGGACTCACATCATTTGGAGCTACATCATTTGGAGAAGAAAGAAGTACATGAGAGCTACAAATGAAAGAGGGGATTTCTAACATTATGTTTGCTTCTTTTGATAGCCAATGCCATTGTCTTTTATGCGGCAATTTATTTTTGGAAAAACAGAATGATATTTTTTCATAAAATAAAAAGCAATTTATTTTTTAGGAGAATTATTCTAGTATTCATACCATGTTATTTGTTTGTGATTCAATGATGGCTTAAGAAGGATTTGGTGCTTTGCCACTTGTAAAGAACGTGACTCACAGATTTTAGTCATATTATAATGTAGAATATTTATGCTTTGTTTCAGATGATCGCATTCTATTAATTTCTGTCAAACAATTTAAAAGTACCAACAGTGACAGACAGCGACAGACAAATCTATATAATGATTTTTTTATCTAGTTATTGTGCAAAATTTATTTTGAGGCAAGGGATATATTATTATTATTATTTATTTTATAATTGAAAACAAGAAAAGAAGACAAAACAAATATGCAAGAAAAAGATCTGATGAAGTAGAACAAAGAAATATTTAGAAGACTACAACACATTATCATCGAATTAAACAAGGTGAAGGAAATGTTGAAGAAGGCTCAACAGAAGTAGAAGTAGTGCGTATGGGAGAGAGGTCAGGAACACTCCCTATGGAATCTCAAACAATGAATGTTGAAGAAGGTTCAAGATCAGTCCCTACAGAGATTCAAATAATAGATGTCGAAGAAGGGTCAGAATCTTTCTTTGTTGAATCTCAAACAATGGATGTTGGAGAAGGCTCAAGATCAGTCCCTGTAGAAATTCCAATAACAGAAATCAGAGAAGTGTCTAGATCAGGTGAAGGAACTAGTATGGATGAACTCCTAAATATTTTCCAATCTGTAAAGTATGGTATTTCTCATAAGATTTTAGATCATTTACTTAAAATGGATGTAGATAAATTGAGAAAACTTGCAACTAGTGTTCAACCATTAAGTTTGTCTAAGAGAAGGTCAATGAAGAAGAAGATAAGAAAAATTATGACTCAATTTGATAATACTAAAACACTTGAACAAGCTCAGTTGCTTTCACTTTTTCTTACACAAAAAATGTTGCAAGAGGCATTGAAATTGTTAGATGTAAACACAACATCAAAGAAGAGAAGATTTTCTAGCATGCAAACTAATTTGATTGAAAATGTTAAACAAGGTTTGAGAAACATAGGAAAACATTCTCAAACTAAAGATAAGTCTCTAGCAAGAAAAGTGATGTTGATGTCTGTTGTAAGTAAAAATATGTCTCAAAATAGACAAATATCTTCAATTTCATCTAAAATGGGTTTTAGTAGGAAAATAATGAGACAATATGTTAAGAGAAGATTAATAATGGATGACAGTACTATGGAGGGCAACTAGGCAATCATGTGTAGAGCACCTCATTTTGATAGAATTGAAGAGTTATTAAAAAATGTAGTCATATCATTTTGGATTGATAACACTCATTCTTCATCAAATAAGAGATGTTATCAGGCATAAGATTGCACCTCGTCAATATGGACATCATACAAAACATTGGTTGGACACAACACGGCATGAGTTATATGTGTCATTTTGTAATGAACATCCTAATGTAAAAGTTGGGCAAATATTTTTTGAAAAATTGAAGCCATACTTTGTGAGGTCAAACAAAGTGTTTGAAACTTGTTGTTGTCATCATCATATTGAGTTTGATCTCCACTATCAGGTATTTCGAAAGTTTATAGAAGACATATATGGTTTTCATGCTGCTCCTCCTAGTAGGATAAGTGAGTTTATATCATCCATTTTGTGTGACAACATAGATGATCCAATTGGTAAAATAAATTTCATCAAAGGATTATGTGAAACATGTGGTGAATTGGCTCTATTTCCTTTGAAAACTGAAAATATTGATGTAACAAAAACATTGAATTGCAAAAGTTACAAGTATGTCAAGAATGAAACAAAGTTGGGGAAAGAAACAAAAAGGTTGGAATATGTTGAAGAGGAGTTGCCTGTTCTAACATTTATGGACAAATTTAATAAATTGATTCAACCTTATATTTGTCATACATTTTTTGCAAAGTGGCAAGCACAACAATTTTAAAATCTGAGAGATAATTTTCCACTTGGAACAAATGTATCAGTTGTTGATTTTGCAGAGAACTATTCATTTGTTCATTAGAAAGAAATTCAATCAGATTATTACTTTAATAAGCAGGTCACTATTATGGTACATGTTTTTTATAGACATGAACAATTAGATTTGGATGGTGTTCAGAGTATAGTTCAAGCATGAGTAATTATAAAGGAATATCATTTTTATATAAGTGATGATAAAGAACATGACATTCACTATGTAGAACATTGCTTCAATACATTCTTTTCTTATTTGAAAGAAAGAAACATAAATGTTGATAAACATTATGTTTGGCTTGATGGATGTGTTGCACAATTTAAATCATCTAGACAATTTTATGCATTGTGTAGATATCATTGAAATGAGAATATAAAACACATATGGAATTTCTTTGAGAGTGGCCATGGAAAAGGTGAACATGATGGTGTTGGAGCTTGCATCAAACGTGCTTTGCAAAACTATCAAATGAATTATCAGGGAGCTCGTATAAATGATGCACATGATTTTGTTGAATGGTGTAAAACTCATTTTACATTAGATGAGGTCGGGACATCATCAACAATGAGTCGACAAGCACCATATAGAGTCTTTTGGGAGATAACAAGTATGGATGTGTATGTCTGTTTAACTTTTATGCAATTAAATTATAAAATTTTATTGTTAAATTTTATTTTTGAATTCGTTGAAGTTTAAATTTAATTTTTCTATATTTTCAATTTAACAAACTTTCAGGTGTTAATAGAAAAAACATGCATGGTTGCAAGATGATAGAAAGACATGTTCCTTACATTCAGTCATGAGTAAAGATAATTGCAATTGGACATTCAAAACAAGAGAATAGTCATGTTTTTGTGACAGTTGCATTGATGAAAACTATGAAGAATGCATCAATCAGACACATGGATATATAGGTGCATGGATTTCAGTACCACTTGATGTTACCGATACATTTGATAAAGAAGATGAAAATTTTGATGATATTCCATTGATTTCTGATGATTATAATCATATCTTTGGATTAGTAAAAGTGGGTGAGTATCATTAAAATTAATTTCAACATTTTATTTAATTATCAATTTCAACTGTCTTATATATATTGTACACATGCATTCATGTATACTTGTTATGCATGAGATGTCTTTGCAGTGATTGCTAAGCTTGGAAATCATGAAGGTGTTAGTTATTATTTATTGTGATGTACTGCAGAGAGGGAAAAGTTATATGACCCTGAAGAAAGTGATGGAATGTTGTTCCCCATAGGTAAATTATACATATAGATGTATATGCACATATATATTTAAATAAATATATATATCTAGGTAACTTCATATCTATCAAATTTTAAAACACTTCAATTTGTGGTACAGGTTCTGTTGTGATAGAGGGAACATATTTGAAGCAAGAAAAAATAGTCCAACATGGAATACACTTTGTTGATTATCAACCTGACAACAAGGTTTTACAATACAACCCCCTGGTCATTGCTACAAGGCTTTGTCTACATCTAGTCAAACTTAAGCGTCCACATCACAAGTGGAGACTAGACAGTGAAGATCATGAAAAAATATTGCATATTATAAATGTACATCATGGTTGATTAGACCTTTGAGATTTATTTTATAATAATCTAAATATCAACTTTGGTGAAATGTGTTTTCAATTGTACTATGGTGAAATTGTGAATATCAACTTTGGTGAAATTGTGTTTTTAATCTGAATATCTAAGTCTCAGTTATCATTAGTTTATTTAAAAACTATAATATTAATTGTACTATGGATGAATTTAATAATTTAAAAACTTGATATAAATAGGCTAGAAGTTAGTTCAAACTTACACAATTTCATTATCTATGTTACAATTCTTAAATATCAACTTCTTTTCAAACTATTGAATTTCATCTTGAATTAAATGTGTTTAGATTAGTTGTACGATCATAAATTCTTAATTTTCATTAATTTATTAAAAAATTAGATAATTTAATAATTTAAATTAATTGTACCATAGATGAATTAAAAAATTTACGATTCTTCATACTCCACCTTAAAAAGTTCCAAAGAAATTCAAGTAGTTGCAAACAATAAATCAGCTTCCATGACAAACCACTTTAGAATCAATTCAAAGAAATTTGTTGGACGACTAAAAATTGAACTCTCGTTAAAAAAAAAGTATTTTCTGATTGTAGACCTTTATAAAACTAGTTTGAAAATGAAAAAAAATTACTATTCTTAGTTAGGATATGTAATCCTTTGATTTGACAATTTAAAATCAGTAGAGAACATTCTGTTTTGGTTAAAATCCTTTTCCATTTTTCAAGTAGTCTATTAATGTTGAGTTATTTACAAAAAAAAATGAGCCTACACATTGATCAAGAAAAATTATTAGCTGAGGCTTTTTAGTGCATTATTTCCCTCACTTCCATCACAATGCGAGGAAACTCATAAAAAACAGATACAACACAACTTAAATGTATCCCAAGTTGATGAAGAGCAACTTTTGCTCCACCAATACCAGAAAACAAAGAAAGTACTCTGATGCCATCAGGATATAATGCTTTCAAGACATAAATGATATGCAACTATATTTGTTTGGAATGAATTACCCAAACAACGCAAGCGATCAGTCGAACAATAAGTTCCACGAGTGTGATCTCTATCAAATCCTACTATAAGCTCTATCTCATGAAGCTCTAGAGGGACGAGGTCACCTGGCCCCACCTATACCAAATTCCACTCTTCACACTTTTGAAGTATATATTTCTACGCACTATCTTGCAGTTGTCCTCGTGAATTCTGAATCATAACTCTTAGTTGATCAATAAAGATAGTGCCACATCGTCTTAAGTCTATGGAATTCAATTTTTTCCTCTGATCCCATGAAGGCCAATATTTTTTTATTTGTAGAAGTGCTTCCTGAATAGTCATGGGGGGAAGAGGTTCTACTTGAAATCGTTCTTCTTTTGGAAGGTTATGCACATACCGTCTTGCTCTTCTAGAAGCTGAAAAGAACATTGAGTCCACCAACTCTGGTTCAACACTATTAAATTGTTCGGATATTGTCTTCCAAATATCCTTCAATGCAAAAGCATCATTCTCATAGTAGAAAAAAGGTGGCCCTTGCATGAACACATTGATTTCCTTTGAACACTGGCCAATAAGTTTCATTATCTATGTTACAATTTTGAACTTACACAATTTCATTATCTATGTTACAATTCTTAAATTAAACATGTGTTTTTAAAATTGTAAGATTATAAGTTCATAGTTATCATTTAGGTTAGTTTATTAAAAAACTATATATTTTAATGTTACTTTATTACATCTACGGTCATGTACTCTTAAAGTTTAAATTAGTTTAAATTAATATGTTTTTTTAATATTATATTTTGTAAAAGTTCTCTAAAATAATGTATTGGCTATTGTTAAATGAATTTCATCTTGAATTAAATGTGTTTTTAATTGTATGATCATAACTTCTTAATTATCAAATTTAGTTTATTATAAAACTATATAATTTAATAATTTAAATTAATTGTACCATAGATGAATGTAATAATTTAAATTCATTTATCAACTTTTTTTCAAACTAGATTGAATTTCATAAGTGAAAATTAAACATGTGTTTTTAAAATTGTAAAATTATAAGTTCATAGTTATCATTTAGGTTAGTTTATTAACATATTTTTATCCACAAAACTAATATTTATCTTTAGTGGGTTAGTAATTGATAATTTAAGAAATATGTATCTTTCTAACTTCCTACTAATTGGTATTTGATATACATGTACACACGTCTCAAGATCATGTTCTATAGCTATAACACAAAAAAATACACATATACACTTCTCAAGAATAAACATCTACAGATCTAATATATCTCCATGTATCTGAAATGAAAACTATAAATTTTGAATAAATACACATATGTAGAAAAATATAAAAAGTCATATATACATACATGTGATGGTATCTAACTACTGAAATACTCAATAATCAAATAAATAGTGAAAGTACATGCATGTCATCAAGAAACTGAAATACATATGTGTATGTATGTAAACTGGACCTCCAATATATAAATGCATCAAAAAATATATAAATCTGATCTACTACTAGAAGGACCCCTCAAGACGCATACGAATAGAATGACCCTCTGATCGAGTCTCCTATACATCCTCTTGTCGAGGTGCATCAACCAAGCCCTGCAAATATATATAAATATATACATAAATGTGTTAGAGTTCTATCTTTAAAACATATATATACATATGTGCATCATGTACATGTATATTCAAATTAAATACGAACTTTAAACAAACTATTTAAAACTCAAGTACCTGAGCACTACTAGGTGCCTCAATAGAATTATCTCTCTCATGTACATGATGCCCTGAACCAACAATATGTGTAACCATGTGCTCAGTGACCTGTGCCTACATGATTTATTACGAGTTAAAAATTAAATTAAATATCTACATATATATATGAACTAAATTTTTCAATAAATGAACATATTTTTTAATTTCATATATTTTTAAAATTAGAAATAAATTATATATGTACCTGGGTCTCTGGAGGTGGAGGATGATCAGCAGACTCCATCGTATCATCTACTAATGCACCTGAGCCTAAAACTCCATGTCCAACTGCTAGTAAATCTGAGTGAAGTGGATTGTGTAACTGGCTAGGTACATTTGGTGTAAAATCAGTGCTGCCAGGTCCGAACAATAGGTCCATGTACAATGAAATACCCAAGCTCTAACTAGTATCAATCTAAGACAGGCCTCACAACTGCTCACCAAAATCATCAAGACCCTCAGCTGTGATATGGACATCTCCAAATCGTATGCTTGAGTCATCTATAGAGTGTTGTGATTTTGGTGCCAAATGCTATGAGCTACACACAGGTGTATCATCTGTCACTGGTGTGGCGGCCTGTGTTTGTCGAACTATGTCAGGGCTCTAATGCTTTCTAACAACATCCATCACCAAGTGTACTGGAATCCTCTATGTATCAAAAATATAGCTAATAAAGTGCAACATATCCTCCAAAAAATATAGTGCCATATCCATATGTGTCTGCTGTCCTGAAAGACCACGAATATTTCCTGGCAGTGGTAGCCCAACAGCTCTATATGCATCATTAGAGGAGGCACTTGAAGTGCTACTAGATGCCTATGAAGATGTTCAACCAAGTGAACGAGGACGTCGACTATAAAGATAACGACCAATAGAATCTGATGTGATACTAGCGACCGCAGATGCAATGTACCCAATAGTGTCAATTGCTTCCCTCTGGGAAGCAATGATGACTCTATCTGCAATAGGCACATGTGCAGGAGTCACAGGAGGAATCCTCGGTCCAAAAAACTATCTAAGATTTGCAGGTGGGAGATGATCTACACTGCGGTACTAGTCACAATCTACAATCCGACCATGGCCCTATCTGCAATAATCAAGAATATCCAAGTAGTTGACGTTGAGCCCTATATGGAACTCAGCGTACAACTATTGTGCAAAATAAAGGGGTATTTGGCCATTATTAGGATAACGACCATGTGCATCGTGTGACTCTATAGCCTCTCACCTTACCTCGTGTTCCCTCATAAGCTAGAAAGAGCTCTCTCTAGATGACATCTTTGGGGGCTACCCTCTTGACGTCATCGAATGATTCATATCCTAAAACCTCAGCCCTAAGCTCCCTAGATATGGACGCTAATATGGTAGGAGTAAATGAATGGTGAGCTCTAAATCTAGCTGTCAAATCCTATAAACTCCTACATATTGTAGTACATATGTCTCTATAAAGACCATCATCAAAGGTCAATATAGAGTGCTGTAGTCTAGCAACCTCATGCTTTGAAAATGAAAATAAAGCATCGATATCGATGCATGGAGGTGGTGCAGCAGGACCTCCAGCAGGAGCCACGGTAGGACCTACACCACCAGGAGCCAGAACATGAGCTGCATGATGATCCCCACATTGAGGTACATGATGAGCCCCACCAGAAGCTGCAACATGATCCCCACCACGAGCTGCACAAGGAGCCATACCAGGAACTGCATCAGGTGCTACAACAGGAACCTCATCAACTATGCCACAATAGGAGCTGCAGCAAGAACTACATCAGGTGCCGCACCAGGAGCTGCATCAAGCTGATCATGTGAAGCCATATCTGTAGAAATGTATGAAGAGCTAAACTGCCTGCTGTACACACAATTTTTTATTTTTAACATTAAAAATTATACACATGTAATAAAACATACATCACACATCATGGACCTAGATAATCTATAACACATCCAGACCTAGATTAATTTGCATATAAGTATAAGATAAATTTAAAGTTGAGAGTTTGGTTATGGTTAGAGTTAATTTATTGTTCTAAGATTTTATTATACTTTAGGGAGTATTGTTAGAGAATTCAATTAAAGGGTAATAAATTATTTATATTACTCTTAAATGATAATGTTTCGAAGTTTAGGTTTCAAGTTGGGTTACATATATATCATTTAAAACAAGGATGAATACTTCATATATGTACATGTGTTTGAATGCATGTGCATGTATCTCAAATGTAATTTTTAACAATTTAAGATTAGGGTCAACTTGTTTTAATTTTATGTAAGTTAGGCCTCAATTATGTTTTGAAATAGGGTTTTAGTGTAATTAGTCTCAATTTTAGGGTAAGATTTAAGACCTTATGACATTGTTATGGTTTACACAAACTTACATAATTTCTAGCATTAAATTTAGGGGTTAATATTAAGGTCCATGGTTAAGAATTTAAGATAAGGGAACTTAGCATATGAAGTTTATGATTTGGTTGAAGATTATGATTTAGGGTATTTATTATCATTTATAATCTTGGGTTTAGAAATTAAATTTTAAGATCAAGGTTAGGGTTAGGGTTTGGATAATGGTTAGGGTTAGGGTTTGGTTAAGTTAGGGTTAGGGTTTGGATGTACATGTATGTTATATTCATACCTAGATATGCAAATTAATCTACATTCTTATATATGTATAATTTAGGATCTCCCCTTAAGACATGTCATTGAATTATATAGTTAATTATATACTTCTAATTATTAAGACATAAAAAATAATAACACATGTACATTTAAACATGAATATTGAAAACATATGTATGCACGTCTATATCTACCACATGAACATATTTACATGTACATTTATGAAATAAAATATACATTTTAATCTACATTCTTATGTATAATTTAGGATCTCCCCTTAAGACATGTGTTATTAAATATAGTTAATTACACTTAGTTATAAGATAAATTAAGATCAATAGTTAACATATACACAAATTATACATATAATAATGTGAATTTATTAAAAACATTTACATACATCTACTTTTAACCATGAACAAATATACATGTACATTTATGTTCAAAATAAAAAATAATACATTCTAATCTATATTTTTACATGTACAATTTAGGATCTAGACCCTTAAGATATGTCATTCAATTAAACTTCTAAGATTAAAACATTAAAGTGAATTTGACATATATATATATATATATATATATATATATATATATATATAAACATTAATATCGAAAACATACATGTCTACATTTAACATTAACATATATATTTTTCTAAATTTTTTTTATGTTTTTTTAAATTTGTTTTTTAAAATTTATATTATTATAAATTTTCTAACGTTTTTCTAATGTTTTTTTCTAAATTTATTTTCTAAAATTTATGTTAAATTATAAATTTTCTGATATTTTTGTAATGTTTTTTCTAATTTTGTTTTCTAAATTTTATATTAAATTCTAAATTTTCTAATGTTTTTTTTAAAAAAATTGTTTTCTAAATTTTATATTAAATTATAAATTTTCTAATATTTTTTTAATATTTTTTAAATTTTTTTAAAATATTTTTTTCAAAATTTTATATTAAATTATAAATTCTCTAATATTTTTGAAATTTTTTTTTCTAAATTTGTTTTTCTAAATTTTCTAATGTTTTTTTTATAAATTTTTTAATATTTATTTAATGTTTTTTTACTTTTTTTTTTCTAAATTTGTTTTCTAAATTTTATATTAAACTATAAATTCTCTAATGTTTTTCCTAAATTTTATATTATAAATTTCTTACTATTTTTTCTAATGTTTTCTATATAATATTTTTATGTTTTCTAAATTAATATAAATAAACAATAAAAATCTTAAATTAACATTTAGATATGTTTTCAAAACTATTAAAAACATAAATAACATTCAAATATATTTTCAAAACATTAAAAAAATGCATTGAAACATTAAAATCTACTTTGATAATATAAAAAAATACTTCAAAAACATTGAAAATATTAAATGAATAATATTTTGACATACTCAATAACGAATATCAGAATGAAAATGACAGGATGACGTCGTCGGAAGTAGCACAAACCACACGTTCGCCCGAATGCTCAATGAACAGTACTTGCCGTGAAAATGACTTTGGAAAAGTTAAAAAACTGATTTAATGCGCCAAAAATTGTTCCAATATAGGTTCGCGAGAACATGTACCACGCATATGTTTGCGTGAACCTACGTGCATACGCGCGCATATGTTCACGTGAACATGCGCATTGTACATGTTCGCATGAACATGTCCAAGGTGTTCGCGCGAACGTATGGCAAATTGGGATCCAAAAATTTGCTAACTTTTTCAAGTTTCTTCCTTCCACTAAAGTGGAACCCATTATTGTGGGTTCACCCCCAGAGAAAATCATATGATGGCAATCAAAAGGATCTTAGGATACTTGAAAAGCACTGAAGATGATGGATTGTGGTATAAACTTGGAGGAAATATGGACCTAAAATTGTTCAATGATGCTGATTAGGCTGAAAATCTAGATGACATAAAGAGTACATGTGGTGGAGCATTCTTTCTAGGAAAGAGGTTGGTATCATGAACAAGAAAAAAGCAAAACTGCACATCCCAATCTATAGCAAAGGCAGAGTATGTTGTAGCAGTAGTGAATTGTTCTAATATTGTTTGGTTTAAATAGTTGTTGGAAGGCATGAAGGTTGAGATCAAAGAACCAATTGTTATGTTTTGTGATAATACAAGTGCAATTAACATATCTAAAAATTCAATAATGCATTTCAAAACAAAGCATATTGCTATAAAATACCACTTTGTCAAAGAATTGGTGTAGGATAAAGAGATTAGACTGGAATATGTCCATACAAAAGAACAAATTGCAAACATATTCACCAAGCCATTACCAAAGGATGCATTTTTGTATCTAAGAGGTAAGTTAGGGGTCATTCCCCTATTTGAAGATCACTAAAATATAGTTTTAGTGATGCATCAATAGGAATCAAGCTGAAGATCTATCAGTTGATGAAGCATAGTCAAGAGAACATTGCATATGAATCAATACTCAAGGTACATTAATACTTATTTAGTATATGTTGTCTTTGGCATGGGTTGTCAAGGAGGGAGAGTTTACTGTCATATCTTTCTGAAATTTGTTTAAGGGAGAGTTTGCTATTTAGAAAAGAGGCTATGTAATTCATTCACAAAGGGAGATTACTGCATTAGTGAAGCTTGTGGCATAAAATCTAATAGGGAGAAATTTTCTATAAAGAAAAGACTTGTTTTCAAATTTCATTGTGCTATGACACATTGTGCTGCCATCAATGCCAAAGAGGGGGATTGTTGCATACAATTGTCCAATTGTGTGGTGTCTTTGATGTTACACAAATGTCATATCAGTTGGTAGATAGTGCTTATCGAGCTCAGTTTCTCAGCAAGGCGATTCTCAGTATCTACTGAGCATTCCTAGAAATTACTCTACATAGATGGTGTCTATCGAGCTCACTCAGGCGTTGAAGGAAAATGTGGCAAAAAGTAGTGTTAACCAAGCTCACATGGTTAATGAAGGAAAGTCAGTGCTTATCGAGTTCACTCAATCTCCAAAGGATTTTGTAGGGTTTGCAGTATTAACCGAGCTTCAGTTGGTTAACATAGGAAATCATTTCTTCAATAGTGTTTACCAAGTAGGGTTAGCCAATGAAGGATTTTGTTAATTTGGGAAATAAAGTTTAATTTTTTTAAGTATTAATTCTAGTCGACTGAGGTAATGATTATTGGTAATTATAACATGTAATTGAACTAACTTGACAATTTGTGAGGTATAAATAAAAGGTCAAGTTGAGAATTCTAAAGTGTAATGAGTGAGCATGCAAGTGTATTGATTGAAGAGGAAAGTGTGAACAAACTTTGAAGGATGGTCAGATATCCTCGAGGAGCAGCAAATTTTTATTTGATCAGGAAGGATCTAGTGGAGCAGAATAGAGATCTGTATCAACAATTCAGTTGCATCTCATTCAAGTCATTTCATTGTTACTTTCTCACCATTGTAGCAATGATTCCTAAATCTCTTAACAGAGTTGGTTTAACAGCCATTTTTAAATCCTCTAACAAGGTGATAGTTCTATTGAATTTTTCTAAGGACCTCTTGCAAGGCCACTCCTTACACGGTGATTAAATCCTCTAACAAGGTCACACCTAATAGTGTGTTTTATAACCTTTAACCAGGTTGGATTTTAATAGGGCTCACTTAAAAATTGTGAAAATCAATAGCTAGTTACTTGGTGGTTTTTCCCATATTGGGTTTCCACATTAAATCTAGTGTTTCTTTTATGGTTGCATGTTAATCACTGTGAATGTTTAAAGATCAATAATAAGTTAACATACACTGCATCTACCAAGCTATAGTATTTTTCTATATGTTTACCGAGTGATAGTAGTAACTAGTTTTATCAGACATCTAAGGGATCTATGGATTTGTTTTTGTGGTAACTAATTCACCCCCCACCTCAGTTACTTCATCTATATTTCCACTAGTCACATATTTCTATGATGAGTTTTGATCAGATGTTTGTTAGTGCTTTCTAGTTACTTGTATAGAACTGAGGTAAATGGTGTGATATTCTTGGTGTAACCTTTGAGTTTTGATCAGTTATATTTTGATGCCTTCTAGTTGCTTGTATAGGACTGAGGTGACTATTATGATTTATCTATAGGCACTTTCTAGTTGCTTGCACAGGATTGAGGTGAATATTGTGATTTGTCTTTAGGTGCTTTCCAATTGCTTGTAAAGGCCTGAGGTGAAAATTGTTATTTTATGAGTTGTACTTTTCATGAGCTTAGGGTAGGCAACCTATGTATATGTTGGGAAGTGGCTTGCAATGGAGGTCGAAGTCGTAAAGAGCCTGTTTGGGTAACCCACTATAAGTTTTTTTAATAAGTGATCACATTTCATTAAATGAGACTAAAATAAATTAATAAGAGTGTTTTTCCTCGTCCATGCCTTAATTTCTAGTATAGGCTAGGATGAAAGTATAGAGGATCCTTGGTTGCGACCTTTCTTCATTAGTATGCCTTATCAGTACAAAACGATATTGATGCCACATAGAGACACTAGGGGGGTGGAGTCTAGAGAGCCTGCCAGGGTAACCTTAGAGTTGGATCATTTGATGACACTTTCCCACTTGCATAGTAGATTTCCTACGTGTCTTTCTCACCTCTAGGATTAGATGATACTTGTGTCTTAATACCTTTGAGATAGATTGCTATCAGGATTTCGTTGACCTAGATGTTGGTTATGACTAGTGGATTGATATTCATTTGGGACTTGATAATATCTCCTTAGAGTGGTGGGAGTGGGCCATTTAGGTTCCATGAGGTTGGGTGGTAGTTCTTTTTATTATACCATTGAGATCCAACAACTGGATGTCATTGCTAGATGTACTTGTGCAATTGTTTCTTTCTTTCTTATCTTGTGTTTATGATGGATGGTTATATTTTGTTATACTGTACTTGATTATCATAGATCTTATGAGATGACTTTGATATTTTCATACCCTATGACTTGTACAGTGGATGATTATGCATTCGAGTTATGCCAAGTGGCATCTTATACAATTTTATATTACTTAATTGAATTCATACTTGTGGTTATTCCATGATGTGGCTTTTGGTTATGTGTTAGATTTAATATTATTAAACTTATACATGTGATTCAACGTCATGGA